>JAYXIM010018710.1:0-41268 GCA_037575425.1 Anastrepha fraterculus
TTTTTTTGTTAACATTAGAAAATCGATATGTGGGCATTGCCTGAGCTCAATTGCGGTACATCGTTTTTCGATTTTCACTAGCACGTCAGAATTTTGTTTAAAATACTTAAGAATTTCACTTTGAACACATTGCCCGAAAAATTATAATAAATCTATACCTAAGTGTATATCCCTTTTGGGCACTAAAGTATGAAGGAACTTTACAATATTTGTTCTTATAAAATTATAATTTTTGAAACATGTGAAAAATATGCTTTGAAATTTATATCCTTTAATCACCTCGACTGCTTTCATAACAACATAAAACACACAAAAAAACTAGTACTTAAAAATAGGAAGTTTGTATCTATTTCGTGTATATTTAAATGTTTCGTGAGTTTAACTAAAATGCGACAGTTCTATCCAGGCGTATGTTTGTATGTATGCCCAACCAAGGAGGCATAATTATCATATGAACTTTGCTTAATCGGGAAGTAGTAAAGCTGAAAAAATGGCATATTTTAGCTAACTTTACCTCCAGTTTTTTAGTATAAAACCAAATTAAATCACCAAGGACATTTAAGGATAAATATCTTTAAGTGTATTTTGCACATGTTCCAAAAAGAATGATTTTAAATGAAAAATATTTTGAAGTTTCTCTAATATTGGTCTTCTATTTGATATTCATTTGCCCAAATAATATATTTGAAAACTCGGTGCCACAAAAATATTTTTTTTATTTTTATTATCCAGGACAAATTTTGTAGGCGCGTGAAGCTATATAATTTATTTGTCAATGCTGCATTCTCGGTATATTCATTTTCATATTAATTTAATTTTTAAACGACTTTAAGGTTTCAATGAATAAACTGGGGCATCCACTGCGTATACTTTATTTCACGGTAGGGAAGCTCTACAATTTTTATTTTACGGTTTTATAAGGCAGCAAGTGGAAAAATTTGGCGGCCGCCGTAGCCGAATGGGTTGGTGCGTGACTACCATTAGGAATTCACAGAGAGAACGTTGGTTCGAATCTCGGTGAAACACCAAAAAAAAAAATAAGAAAAACATTTTTCTAATATTTTCTAATAGCGGTCGCCTCTCGGCCGGCAATGGCAAACCTCCGAGTGTATTTCTGCCGTGAAAAAGCTCCTCATAAAAATATCTGCCGTTCGGAGTCGGCTTGAAACTGTAGCTCCCTCTATTTGTCGAACAACATCAACACGCGCACCACAAATAGGAGGAAGAGCTCGGCCAAACACCCAAAAAAGGATGTACGCGCCAAATATGTATATATAAGTAGAAAAATTTCGATTCATGCATCACTTCATATAGGTACTTATGGGCCTTTAATATAATTTTTTTTTTTTCAATATAATTCATTAATTAATTTCAAGGATATTTAGGGATACATTTTTCAAAACACATTATCATGTTGGTTAATGGTTAATGGTTGTAAAGGGTTAAGGTATGGCCCTTTAGCACTGCGACCATATTGATCTATTGTGCACCCTATGCTGTCTATTGACTGTTAAGTATGCTTATGAATTGTACCAGCTCCTTCTGAGGGAGTGATTGTAGGTCTTCATCTGTAAGCATGAACTTGTTTAAAAACCTTTTCCTTCAATGCGTCAACCCCGGACATTCGATAATGAGATGTTCTATAGACTCCTCATCTTCGCAGCAAAATCTTCAGGCACCGGTGTTAGTTATGCCTAATTTATGTAAGTGTTTGTTGCAGGTGAAGTGACCCGTGAGGGCGCCTGTGAGAGTGCGAATGCTCTTTTCGTTTAACGTGAGGGCCATGTTAGCTCTTTTAGCGTTGAAACTTAAGAACTTTTTGGAGTGTCTAAGACCCTCTACGTTGTTCCAATGCTGATTTAACAGAGTTTTGGCCCAGTATCCCCAGTATCCAATTATTATGTTATAATTGTCCCAGCGAAAAGTAAAAAAAAACTTTTAACAGCTTGATAGAGGACACAATGTTTGATATTCATAACAATACAATGGAGTGAGTATTAATACATGTTTTTTGGCACTATTATTTAAATAATAGGATACAAATCCACAAATTCCCAGGGTATGCCACTTTATTTTAATTTTTTGCAATAACATCCAAATGTACTAGTCTCCTCCGCTATTACGACAGCTTCTTCTAACATTACTCGGCGGCCCGTTATTACGGCAGCTTCTTGTAACAGTACTTGCCTCTCCGTTGTTAAACTTGTGAATCTTCAAAACGCCGGGTGGGGGCATACGCAATACTTGACTGTTGTTTCGCGACTGATTTATTATAATACTATATGCTGTGTTAATATTTAATACTATGTTTTAAAACTACATTTTAAATATTTGGTTCTATGAAAAACTACTTTGCTGAGAAAATAAAAAACAGAGTATGCAGTATTACCATAAAATACCTATAATTTTACGCGCATAGTTTGGTTAACATTTACTGTCGCACAGTATAATGATTTTTGTAATTTTGAAGTCTTTTTAAAGCAATTCATTCGCGTTAAAAACTAAATCGGGAAATCTGATCGAAACCATGCTTACCTCAAATGTAATTATTGGTTTGAAATAATTTGAAATATGGAAAATCAGTGCACTTTTCACTCCTCCATATCGCTTGAAAGTGTAGAAGTCCGCATACACCCACACCAGCTTTCCATACAGCGAGATTTTCGATATAGCTAAAAATGCGATTATAAAAATTATAATAAAAAAATTGCAAATCTGTAATTGTCACATGCTAAAATTTAGTCTAAGTCACGGTAATACCCACGGGTATTTAATGGTACTACAGACAAAAATACGATGATAGAAATTTGTGGGGAAAATAGGAACTGCTTATATATATATATAATTGGCGCGTACACCCTTTTTGGGTGTTTGGCCGAGCTCCTCCTCCTATTTGTGGTGTGCGTTTTTATGTTGTTCCACAAATGGAGGGACCTACAGTTTCAAGCCGACTCCGAACGGCAGATATTTTTATGAGGAGCTTTTTCATGGCAGAAATACACTCGGAGGTTTGCCATTGCCTGCCGAGGGGCGACCGCTATTAGAAAAATGTTTTTCTTAATTTTGGTGTTTCACCAAGATTCGAACCGACGTTCTCTCTGTGAATTGCGAATGGTAGTCACGCACCGGCCGCCGTAGGAACTGCTTACCTTTGAGTAAATTAAAAATATGGTTTATTTGAAGTTGAAGTATTTGTATATATGAAGGTTGGTCCTTTCCAGCTCTAATTTAATTACAAAACTTCTTAACTAATAAGTAAGCAAGCGTTTATAGTGAATCCTCTTTAGTTAATCACCGAAATCACAAAAATACGCCTGCCGAGTGGCTGCACAAACTCTCTGAAAGTTTCTCTTGTTCGGCAAATTCATCACATTTTTTACTGACCGTGTATTAATTGTTAATCGTGTTCCAGTTCTTGAGCAATCTCCACCGTCATCTGCTTACTTTTAAGCGTCTTAGTTCCTTTTTGGCCCGCATGCATTATTCATGGCACTTTTGGGAAATTTTATTTTCTTGGTATTTATTTGCTAGCATTTCTGAGCAGTCATATATGGCTTAAGGTAACGGTTTCCATTTGTAACTAATTTCCATTGTCAAAATAAGTAATGCGATGCCATTGCAGCTTAAAATTTTCCGCCAGGCATAAGTTCGGGAATAATTGATTTCTCTACAGGGCGCATAAACTAATAACAATGTAGTTAGTGCTTTGAGCTCTGAAATGGATGTGTTGAACTTTGCGCGCCATGTTATACGATGTCATGCCAAACGCTGCTTGTTAATTAATCAAATTGTGTTGCAAGCATGCATCTAAGTTGCAACATTTGGTGCAAAATATGGGACAAATTTTAGTTTGTTACAACCAAATTGATTTTCAGTAAAAAATTCCGAATTTTTTAAGGTTGGTATTTTAATTTTGTTGATGTACAACTTTTACATGTTGCCCTCACATTACTGTTGTATATGCGAAACACAATACATACATAAAAACTACCAGCGGAATATATCTACACATATGTAGACATAAAGCTAGTATAATTATCATTTTTTAGATAAAGTATATTATTATAAAATGAACAAAAGTAATATTTTTCGGTAAACTACACCAGCCGACGAAGTTTGATTTCTGGTTGCACATATGATTAATGCCTATATGATGAGAAAGAGGCTGTTAAGCATAAAACAAATTGTCGTTATCATTTTTGGAAACTAGAATGAGTAGGAGGAAGCATCTGCCAGTTTTTCGACCTGAATGCTGAAACTCTTTGAGGTTTGCAGCTCTCGCGAGACGAAGACTTGTAAGTGGTGCGACTCTAAATCCATTACTGATATAAAACTAAAAACCTGAGGAGTTACTCAAATTCAACTGGAGTCAAACACAATAGACTGCACAAAACGGTTGCTGTGCGCTTTGGCCCAATAAAAATAATAATAATTACAATAAGACTTTCGCACATTCAGTCTTTCTGGTCAATTCGAAATTTATTTATATTTTATATTGCAATATATATTTATTTTTCAATGTGGCGCACAATTAGTCATCCAGAGTTATTTTTGAATAACTTTTTACTAAATAGAAAAAATTATTTTGAGTGATGGGGTTCAGAATTTTGCTCCTTACGCGCCCCATTGTTTGTCTGTTTGTATAGTACGACTAGTCCACTAGTGTAAACTGTGGTTGGCACTCGACACCATTTACAACAAATTACAAAATCTTCCGATAGGATGATTAATTTAGTGCCACTTTGGTTATATATTTGTAAAATATTTTATGTTACATCTTAAAGGATTAATAAAAAAATTATTAGAATATATGAATTTATACAGTAGGAATTCGGAACTTATAGGACATGCCCATATCTGCATGCAAAATCCTATTTTCTCTGTGTTTGTAATACGTGTCGTATGAGTAACTTTCGAATGCTTTTTATTTATTTTTTTTTTATATCTTTTATTTAAGTCAAATATGCATACAAATACGTTATTTCTTATAATGACTGACCTTAAGAATTATTAGTTGAATTGAAATTAAAATTTTATCCGGAAGAACTCTGTATGCTTGGGTATTATACACAAAATTATCTATGGCAATATATTTTTAAATGTTGCTATGTGTGAAAAATTGTGTTGAATAGTGGTATAAGTATACTAAAAAAATCTATTTACTTCCGTTGCTGTTTTCCCAAACTATAATATGTTATTTTGAATATATAGCTACATATTTACTTTTCCTTATTTATTACGACGCACAAATTTCACACACCCAAGAACTTCCCATCCATATTTTGAGGCGATTCATAATTTGATCAATTTTTATTTAATATATATATTTTTTAAATTCTTTTTAAAAGTAAAAATTCTAAGCGATCAACGCATTTTCCATCGTTTGAAGAAAATAAATCAATCAGAGAGAGCAACGTCTGGTGAGGACGAGGTGAGGGTGACAATAATCTCAGTGCTTCTTAGCAGGTCTTTATCCCTTTCAGGCTCTGAGATTTCAGGATATCTCTAGCGTGACTCTGTATCTAGAATGGCCGTTCTGTTTGTTGACTTTCAACTCATGCTGCATAACTGGCCTTAGCCCCTATATCTGATTCACTGGGTGATTAGGTGACAAACAAAGAGCTGTGGGTCTTAACAGTTATCCAATTTTTTCATACAATTTGGATTCTATTCCATGTAATGCATGGAGAAATAAAACAATGCCTGCCATTTTGATTTACGTACATTGGAAATTTCTTCTTTTCATTTTTGAATATATTTTGCTGTAAATGAGGCAAATTAAATCAAAAAGTACTGTCTAACTGCCAAGTCTGCTACTATCAATGCTACTTGGAACACTTTGTATTACTAAACAAGCTCGCTGGGCACGACATGAAATTTGATTCCAAAAAATGACGTAAAAATATGTCCAAATTGAGAAAATTATAAAAAATTGAAAACTGCAAATAACTTAAACGGTAGTCTCGTATGTTTTTCGCAGAAAAACGTTTAGTTTTTTTTTTTTTGTTCGTATGCATAGTCTACTCATAAATTATACTCACTTTCGTGGCAAATTTCGCTTGTTAACAATGAAGTCAGAGGCTAAGCAAAGTCGCATTGTAGTGATTGTCTAACATTAGTGGGGTGAAAGTGCAAGTGAGATTTACGAATTGCTGAGGAAACTTAGTATTTGGAGAGTGTTTGTTTACCACACAATCAATCGTTTTTCCAAACGTCTGAAGTGACAGACAGAAAAAGGAGTGGTCATCATCGCGTAGTTCAAACCAATGCAGCTATAAAGGCCGTTCGAGAAAGAATTCGCAGAAATCTTCTTGGAAAGCAGTAAATCATGTCCAGGGAAATTAATGTATCGACCAGAACCATGTCATGGACTAATTAGAGAGGATTTTCACATGAAAGCTTTTCGTCGCTCAACTGGTCATCTTTCGATAATGCGCTTGAAGAAAATTAGACTCGACAGATGGTCAACGCCCATGTATATACTCTTTTCACTGTTGAAGAAGTTTTTATTAAGCAAAACGTCGAAATCTATGCTAAAATTTCTAAAGACGCAAAACATGTTGTTCCAAGGGTTCAGCGAGGCCACCATCCAGGTTCCGTAATGGTTTCGTGGGGAGTGTCTTATAAATGCGTTACATCTTTTCTATTTCTGAGAAAAAGGGGTTAAAACAAAGGGCAAAAGTCTACCAGAAGGATTTCTTAGAAAGCGTGGTGAAGCAGTTGAGCACTACTTTCTTCAATGAAGAGCATTGGATCTTCCATCCAGATTCCGATCCAGGCCATAAAGCGAAAACCACCCAGCAATGGCTAAAACACTATTCCTCGGTTCATAGCCGCACAAGATTGGCCGTCTGGAAGTTCAGATCTGAATTCATTAGACTACAGTTTGTTGTCAGAATTGCAGAATATGCCCTGTCAATTATATCTATATTTATTAAATATCATATCTATTATTACAGAAAATTGTCACAAAAAAAATTGTAATCGAGTTTTTTGACTATGTCATAAGATTTAGGGAGTGTACGAGGTATGCTCAAAAAGTATGTTTACTTTTAAGTGTTTTTCATCTATTTTATTTTATTTTTTTAGTAGCAGAAAATCTCTAAATACACTAAACCACGTCTGAGCTTTATATTTCTTCTAAAATATACTAAATATGTGATATATAGTAATAATAAATATAAATTAAAATTAATATAATAGTACATGTATGTATGTATATGTATAAAATATATTAACGGTAAAGTTATACAGAGGTTATTGTGTGCACGTTGCCCGCCAAATTTGAAAACTCACTTTTCTTTGTTTACGCACCTCGTACGTACCCACAGTCTCGCTCATAAAATTTTTTCTTAATTACTAGACCTACAGCTTGTGTTGCGTCTAACTAAAAGTGCTGTGGTTTTTTCAATTTTTTAACAAATGCAACAATAAAAAAATTGCACAGAAGGTATTAAATGAAATTCATGAAAAAGTTTTTATAACACAAACATTTGTGCACATAAATTCACTCCTGCATGCCAGCCACAAATGTAAATAATGTCAACTCATTCATGTATAAAATTTATATTTAAGTGTTGTTTTATTACTAAATATGTGTGTAAAAAAGTTTTCCAACTAAATTCTCAACTCAATCAAATCAATCGCAAACTCCCAAAAGTTGACTAATAAAATTTATGCGACCATTGCACTTTTGTAAAATTTTCCCAACTAATTATGCAACATAATTCATCAACTAATTTTGTTTCCATGCGTATCTATAATTTTGCTGTGCAAATTGCTTTAACCCAAATTAATGCTGATGAATTTAAAAATTGAATTGAAACGCAAAACAAAAAAAAAACTCAAAAAATAAAAATAAAAATAATCACGACCAATCATCTGCCTTTAAAATTCGTTCGCTTTTTCTGCCATCAAAATTAAACAAACCAAACAATTATCGACTCATGCAAAAATACGTGCAATCATCAAATTTAATGCGCTTATTTATTAAACTAAAAAAACAACGACATTGAAATAATAAATCCACGCAACAACCGCAAACAATTGCATTGCAAAAACAAATCGATAAATAAAATGTAATGCATCAACGAAACTCAACGCTGCAACATAAAATAACACAAAAAAATAAAATTTAATTCAATTATCACTTACGTACACATACACACATCCATACACACTCACATGGAACATTCGTTGGTGTAAATAATAATAACAATAACAACGCCATCAACACACGTACGCACTCACTCACGCACGCACACAAATGCGTACAGAATGTCAATGTTCTTCTTCCGCTTACATAATCTCCAGCGCGCCGAGGAGAGCAAACGCAAAAAACGCGTCGAGCGCCAACGCCAGCAGCAACGTCAACGTCGTGGTGCCAAAGTGTTTCGCTGTGTTAGCGATTCCACAGGCCATCTCACGCTGGCGCCGTCACGCCTCTTCGAAAAGACGCCGATGAGCCCGTCCGACAGTCTCGATGAGATCGCACTGCAAATACCCAGGTAAGCAACAACAGAAAATTGGGAGAGGCTGGGTTTAAAAAAGGGGGGAAAAATGTAATTTAAATGAGGTAAAGTAGTGCAAACATTCCTGCGCTCGAAAATAAATTCTTTTCTACGGAAAATATTTACTAAACGATGCGCTGGCTATGATGAGCAATTATGACTTGCATTTTTCATATTTCAGTAAAAAGTAAATAAAATAAAATGAGGCCAGGAAAACGATTACTATTATGACCAACTACTTTTCATAAAACGTGGCCAGCATTGCAATGCCACTTACAAAAAAAAAAGAAACAAAAAGAAACATTTATGGTATGCACAAATAATAAACACTTAAAGTTTAATCGTCAGGAGCTTTTAGCAATCCGTCGGGCAACGTGTCCGGTTCCTTTGCAGGAAAGTAGCCAAAGGCCTTCCCAAGCATGACAGTTGCTTTGGAAGAAACTTTAACTGCGAAAAATTCTTACATTTATTGAAAGAGTATTTCGTAAACATATTTTTGGATATTATGGATTTGAATTTTTTTTTTTTATACCATGTCCGAACATTTTTGTTGGCAGTGTTTTGTTTCGGTGGCTCGCACAGTTCGACGGGGTAACTTTAAGCATACAATACCTAAGTCGAAAATCTACTATTTACTAAAATGACTTCGACTTCGCTCGTGAACTATTAAAATAATCAAATCGACCACTAATTCTTGGATCCTTGAAAATTTGCAATTGTGCAAATCTGTGGATACTTTTGGTCGTTATGATGAAAGTAAAGATTTCTGTAAGAGTTCCTACTATTACAACAGCAAAAAACACTCCCAATAAATTTTTTGTAAATTCCGTTGAAAGGCATTCTTTAGCCGGATATATATTTGAAACCCAAAAAATTTGAGCCGGTTAACACATTATAAGATCATAAAATACCAGCGCAAGATCTTAAAATAATAGTGTCCGTCTCTCCGCAACTTGGCCTTAAATTTGCCGCGCAGTATTATGCATAGTCTGACTTTCTTTAAAGAAATGATGTTGATTTGAAGATTTGACTTTATAAAGCGTTTTCCAATAAGAGGTGTTATTCCGTAAAAGATCAATGGTTTCGTTGCTTGTGTGGCACGTAGCGCCGTCTAGTTGAAAATAATCGTTGTCCAATACCATCCGATTCCGGCCATAAAAAATTGTTAAGCATCTCTCGATAGCGCAATCCATTCACCGTAACTGTTGGTCCAACTTCATTTTCCAAAAAGTAAGCTGCAATAACTCCGCCGGACCATAAACCGCACCAAGCAGTCACACGTTGAGTACAGAGAGACTTTTCAACAATAACTCTTGGATTTTCGGAGCCCCATATCCGACAGATCCGATTTGTTGACGAAGCCACCGAGGTGATAATGGGCCTCATCACTCAATATGATTTTTTGATGGAGTTCCGGATCATTTTCATGAATTTCAACAACTCAATTAGCAAAGACACGACGTTGTTGATGATCGGCCAGCTTGAGTTCTTGTGTTAACTGGACTTTATAAGCATTAAGACCCAAATCTTTATGCAAAATACGGTGTAATGACGTTTGTGGAATGCCTAATTTTAAAGAACGACGAGGAATGGACAAACCTGGGTTTTCTTTAACACTTTCGGCTACAACAGCAATATTTTTGGCTGTTCTTGAGCGTCTTGCACATGTTTTATTCTACACATCTTGAGTTTCTTCTTGTACTACATGACGCTATATTTTCTCAACTCAAATGCATTAAGGGCACCAGTCGTAGGCAGTACCGATACCCAAATAATATTGAATCGTATTTTATTTGCTCGTAATAAGGTATGGTGCAGCAGCTAAGCCCATAAAATAAAGTATCTGCATTTGAAATTTAATGTTGGTTCATGATGATAATGAGAAGCCGTCTATGCTGATGCTTTACCATGTTTACGACACCAATTGCGTAAATTTCGTATGCAAGTAATTTCATGTGTTTTTATGTTCCTCGTAGTTTATTTATATGCGAATTACCTTCTCGCTGTGAGGAAATACGTATTTTGCACTTCAAAGGTGAATAACATATACCATATATTGTGGTATAAGGTCGAAGGAGAACGATATTCGATGTAGTTTTTTGAAACTTCTTTTATGGCAAACTCGATGAATTTCGACACACAATTTATTGGTTTTAGCCACTTAAATTTTTTTTTTCACTCCTATTTTATTTCTTTTCAATTTTTGCCGAACTGCACCTTAATCATTGCGCAACCCTAATTTTTAATTTGTTACATTTAATCTCATTCACACCTTTGCTTTATCTCCACAAATTCTTCTCTATATCTCCATTATTTAATATACAAACTATTGGAGAAGCGTAAGAAGCGCATAAATCTAACATTTGGCGCGTGCAAATTAAGTAAACGTAAGATTCCATAAATATTTCATATACAGCTACGGGCATAAAAATACAGCAACAAAAATAAAAATCGAATTTGGCTGCACTACTTTTTAGCATGTGATTATGTTTTTTAACTTTTTAGGTCAAAAATTTGCTAACTTCATATCAGCTGCATATATTTTTAGTAGAGTATTTTTGGTATTTAAACGTGTAACTTTGCGAGCAACGCGAACAGGTGTACGCGCTCTCTGGAAAGGGAAAACATTTCTGTCATCATCGGAGCGCGAACTGAGCACTGCTTAAAAGACAAGCATGTGAGAAAGGCTGGCCGCTGAAAAGGAATAAACTACCTCTCTCCTCCATCCGTTGCCTGCCCATCAATGCGCAAAAGGCTGCTCGGGACTTTGTTTTTAACCATTCTAAATGACGTAGCGAATATCAAATAAAAGGGGCTGAGGAAACTAAATGACACTGAGTAAATCACTGCGGATCTGGGCTCTGGGGTCTCCATTTAGGTATTTAAACAAGTTTTATTAATATTTGTTTGATCCCTTGAGCTTGAACTTCAAACACGACTTTGATTTCCTCCCTCACTATATTAGTCAACATTTTTCTGTTTGTTTCTTTGGCAATTTTGTTATAATAAACTTTTCGCGAGTCCAATCTAACTCGAATAAAGTCTTGAGTCACCTATTTTTTGCCTGTGTCTCTAAAACATGACAGAACATTTCTCAGTTGTTCAGCTTGAAACGTTTTTTGTGTGGGTTGTGTATTTTGGTTATGGCCTTAAAGTTTTTAAAAATTGGTTTCTTTGCATGCTTGAGTATAATAAGAAGTAAACCGGACAAATTTTGAAAAAATTTAATAATCCTGAGATTTAGTCTATGTTGAAAATTTTTACTATAGAGCCAAATATCTTAACTCCTTTTTTTAATTTTGAGGCTAAAATATACTATTTAATAAATATTGAACACAAAGATTTGAACCAAAAAATTGCTTTTCCAAAAATTTGAGCGAAAAAGAAATATGTAGTTTTCGAAATTTGCGTATGGATTTTTTTTTGTCATATGTGAAAATAACCTCTCAAATTTTTTTTGTATTTTTCATTAATAAAATTCCTTGTATCTACTTATAAATAAATTAATAAAAATAATAAATAACGAACCAATAATCGGTGTGTAAATGGCGCCAGAGCATTATTTTTTACTGATTCTTCACGGCTCTCTGTATGTATTTGAATATAACTCAAAAAGTTCTGGGGATCGCGCTATGAAACTTTCAGGTATAACTGCATAAAGTTTCAGCTATTAATAAAAAAAAAATAAAAAAATCTGAAGCCGTGTTTTTCATTTATGGTAAACAAATTTCTTTACCAAACATTTTTAATCAAAAAATTTTTCAAAAAATATAAAATTTTTCCAAAAATTAAATTTTTAAATTTTTGATCTTTTCTAAAAATATTTCAAAGTTAAAGATATCCTATAAAATTAAAAAAGAAAAAAAAAGCCGAAAACTTCATACTAAATAAATTTCAGACCTATTAAATGTACTTAAGGGAACAGATACCTGTAAAATTTCGAAAAAAAAATTTTTTTTTTCATAAAATGTTAATATAATCCTTTAAGAATTTTTCAAAAAATTTTTGGAACGTAAATTTTAGTATTTCTTATATTATAGATCGTCAACCGTGATGACTCTATTCTTTGCGTTCGAGCGCTGGGAGAGGTATAGTTACGTTGTATTCAAACTTAAGACGAGTTTTTCTCAAAACTATATTTTTCGAATTGACGTACACCATAACTCGAAAAATTATTGACCGATCTCCCTGAAATTATGCACACATCTATTTTATGATATTGCTTTCTATGTGAATTTACAAGTTTTCAAAAATTTTTCCAAAAAATAATTTTTTCGAAGCAAAAATAGTAGGAAAATTCGACCCAAAATTCATTTTTTTTAACCAATTTATTCCGCGATTTTTTTTCATTTTTTTTTAATTCATATAGAAATTATGACATTAAATAAACAAACAAATTGTTGGTTTCTTGTATTCAGGTCACTGACGCCTGATGTTACAATGCCCGCCGATTGAGAAACCCCGCTGCGACCTTCCTGGAAGGATTGAGTGTACATCTGCCGCTTTAAATTTTTAAGAAAAGAAAAAAAAATTTTATATTATTTTATATTATATTATTTTAAAAAAATTTTGAAATTGACTTCTTCATTTTAAATATTTTAATGAAAATCAGGGAAAATATGACCGTTTACAGGTGTATGTCCCCTTAAGAGCTTTATTATTTTGTTTCTTATTATTCTCATGCCTACAAATGAACCAATTTTCAAAAAAATTTAAAACTATGTCCAAATTACTTTGATCACTTGACATGGAATCGCTCATTGCCAAGCCTATCCATTACCGAAACTGCTAGCACAAATAATTTTTTGCCAGAAAAATAAAAATAGCGCAGAATAATTAAATTTCTATAATATAATAACCAAATTTCTAAAATATAATAACCAATAATAACAAGCTGTGGAATCGTATTAAAACATGAAGTGGTTTTCCAATCACATTCACACGCTTTACATATGACACAAAGCTCAACTATTTTCAAATAAAAATTATACAGCAGGGAAATTGTGGCGAATTGCCATCTGAGCCTCCTCAAAGAAAAAAAAAACATAAAATATAAAATGACCAGGAATGGGAACCAGTAAAAAAATACAACTTTCACAAATAGCTGATACTTTGTTTACATTGAAAATGAAAAGTGAAACAAGTGGAACAAGAAAAATGGGCAATTCAAAAAAGCTGAGTAGAATATGTTCTCTAGGCATATTCGCAGAATTCAAAGTAGACTTACTTCTACCAAGTCCAAATTCATTACATCTACTTTCTCTAATCACCAAGGTCTTCTAAAAGAATGCCTAAACGAATGCGTGTAACTGGCAACTGTCCTTTATTCACATAATATACTACTGCATCAAATGCAGCAATGGCAGAAACAACATTTTTAAAGGCAGGAAACCTTTAGATTTCTTTAGAAAATACAACAAATGCTTATGATTTTATTTAACAAAATGCTCTAGTTTATCTCTTTCTCTAATTTTGTTCATGTCCTACACAATTTAATTTTATTCTAATAATTTTTTATAATTAAGTAAAAAATCTATTAGTATTATAATATTGTATAATACTTTAAGTAATATAATCACACAAAAATATATTTCTAATAAATAAATAAAAAAATATAATAAATGGTTTCTCTAAATCTAAATTACAATTTTCTGATTGGCGAAATTGTAATCAGATTTGTTCGATCAGATGTTTTTCTTGTTGGTAAAATTTTTTGCAACCAGAACTGTAAGTTTGCCCTCGAAATGAAATGAATGAAACTTAGCACTCTAAATTTCCTCTGCTTTGCCATTGCTTATGCGAATACCAAAAAAAAAACCAAAAGTATAGCTTCACGAACGCAATTATATCCACAGACTAGGCTCGAAAGAACAAATCACTTCTTCCATTCTATTGTATCTAAATTTTTATTGCTCAGCCCTGAAAATGTGCTTTTAAGTTATTTCTGTTGCCAAGAGCTGTGTTTTGGAAGAACACTAACTACTTTTCACGCTAACTAATACTAGTGCTAGTGCTAGTAACTTAGTGCTTCTGCAACGAATTACCTTCTCCCACATTTGGTCCTCTCAAATTCTTTAAGAATTAACCCCATTTAAGTAAACTTACAAATTTCTTCTTTTTTTATTTAACTCCCGTACAGTTTACCTCTCTGTGCTTAGGCGCAGAATTTTTGATCGAATTTTGATTGCGTGTAGTCTAGACCGGATCACCTTAAAAGGAAGAAAATAGTTCGGCGCACATTTTTGAGCCTAAAATATTTAGCCTGGAAAGTTCGAAATGTTTTTTCTTTCTGTTTGTTTTATTTGGCAAAAATGCCAACAGGAGTCACCTTTTTACTTAGACCCAAAAGCGTAGCTTACCCGTTGACGCTTTGTATACCTCGTAGATCATTTAACTTTTCCAACGAAAGTTTACTACCTGGCCGAGTTTTTACGTCCTTACCTGTATAACGTATCGCTTTTATTGAAGTATTTTATCTTCTGGTGAGACACTGTTGCCCATACAAATGCCGTGTAATTAGTTTTTTTGTTAGCTTCGTGTTTGATTTTTTTTTTGTTTTTTGTTTTGTTTTTTGTTTTTTTTTTGCTTTCCGCCTGATTTACTAGTTAACAAAGGGAACTTTATAAATAAATAAAGTTTATTTGGTAACGCCGACAAAGGCACGCATTCTCGGGAGCTAATAAAAACATGAATAAACAAAGGGTAAAATGCTGGTAGCGAATTCGATTTCATGAGTTCGCCTGACACCTAATGAATACGAGATTGAGTGTGTGTGTGCATAAAACACAGTTATATATGTACATACATGCATAACTGGCAGAGTCATATTCGAAAGGGGTGTAAGCCGCTTAGTGAACGACTTACTTAATGCCTGTTGACCGTCATTTGTGCCCCCGTCATTTTTGGGGCACTGAAAATCTGCGAGTGATGCAGAAAGAGCCTACATTCACTCAAAACCACTGTGTAGGGTGGCGTTCATGCGAGAGGAGTGATTGGGGCGTATTTTTTTTTTGAACGCTATAGGGCCATAATACGCAATTTCTTACTGCCGGAATCGGATGAGCGGGACTTGGTGGGCAACTGCATTCACCTCACGGTTCACAATGGATACTGTAAAAGAAGCATTTTCTGGGCGTGTAAACTCCTGTTTTGGCGATTTGCGATGGTCAGTAAGATCGCCCGATTTGACCCTTCCACCTACTTCCTTCCAGCTATGCCAATAAGCCTCAGACAATCGCAACCCTTAAAAAGAATATTGCCGGGAATGCGTAAGATTGTCACCATAAAACTAGCGGCTAGCAAATGTGTATCAAAATTGGCGGCACTCACTTGACGCATATCATCTCTTCCACTTAAAGGAAAAAATTGTAAAGGTCCAAATAAAGATTTCCATTACTTAAAGTCTTTGGGTTTATTTAGTAAAAGAATTATTCAAACACAAAATTGAATTATTAATTTTGCACCACTTACTGCACACTTCTGTTAAGTGCATGCCCAGCTCATCCTCTATTTTTGGAGTACATCTTGATGTTGTTCCACAAATGGAGGACCCACAGTTTTAAGCCGACTCCGAACGGCAGATACTTTTTATGAGAAGCATTCTCATGAAGGAAGTACACGCGGCTACAGCAGCAGTCGCACTTAATGTATGTACTTATTTAGGGAAAGTAATAGCTTCTGACTGCCGCTCTATAGAACGGAAGCAGAAAAGAAATAAATATGTAATCTATAAATAACTTAAAATTTGCTACTGAACTACCAATTAAAATAAAATGCTGCTTTCAAGAGGCTGCTAAGGAAAATTACCTATTAGATAGGAGATCTATTTAATGACCGCCATTTCATACAGATGTAGGGCAGATCGGAATCTCGTCCAGTGCGATAGCTATGAAACTCGTTCCTTCAGACCACCAATCGATACAAATGTAGTGGTGTTTGAAATCACTCCGAAAGCACATAAGGTACTCAAAATCATATTTCTCTTATATAGTGAAAAACGTATTTAAAACCAAAATTGGATGACTAATTTTGTGCCACCTTGTACATACATTGCTCAAGACAAGTCACAGCTGAGTATGTGCTATACCAGCTTGTGTAAAGTATCTACACGGATTTTAATTACTGAAATTTGCACTAAAATCCCCTTCACCAATTTCCGGCTATGGCTCTGATGAGTATTTGTATGTTTGATAAAATTAGCAGATGCCAAATAACTCAGTCGGGTGAAATAAATTCACGACCTCGCACATAAATTCTAAAATCGACAGGTATACCTGCATATACACGTGCATACATACCTCCGCTTGTACCTGTTTTAACGCCACGTGTCGTATTTTTTCTCGCATAGGAACCATGAGAATTCGCGCAAAGCATCCTTTGCTGTGGTAAAATAAGAGATTGAAGTACAAACGTAAACTTCAAGTTAGCGTGAGAAACGCAGCGGGAGTGCAAGAGATAGGAGATAAGAGGTTGAGGTAGGTAGATTGTGATCGATCGCAGTTTCTCTGATGTTTGCTGTGCAAAGGCAATAAAATCAGTAAATTTTCTGCTTGCCAAAACATACTCTTTCGCAGATATATTTTTATTAGGTGATAAAGGTGTTGAAAGCAGGCTAACCAAGGTTGTTATCTAAATTACTTTTTTGTTGTGTTAGTTGTAAGTGCAAGCGTGTGTGTATGTAGCCTTATAAATGTATGTGATTACATACTTATATATGAAATATTGTGGCGCGCTTTTGATTGACTGAAAAGTAATTGAAAAATCTCGACATTTAATACAACTTTGAAAGCAATAAGTAAAGAAAGCTGAGATTGATTATTAACGAGTTTTTACAATGAGTTTATACACTGCATAGTAGCTGATTGCCAAAATTACTTAAGGTGGTTCAATAAATGTGTGAAAGTTGATATAAGGAGCTCAAGCTAAGTCAATTAAAAATAAAATAAATAAAAAAACAATTAATTCTTCAACAAAATCTGCGTTTAGATAAATATGCTTCATCTCGGCTGTATTTACTTATTCATTCGGGATACACAGTTCTCTTAATCACTAAAGCAAGGGACTTATTGGCGAGTTTTTAGAGTGTATTTAATTTTATAATAATCTTTTTTTTGAGATAATATTTTTTCATTGTCGAGAAAACCATATAAACAAACGCAAGCTGCGCGGAAATTAAACAAATTTCCTAAAATTAAAAAAAAAAAAATATAAATAATTGCGCGTACACTTCTGTTAGGTTTTCGTGAATGAATTCCGTGATGCTATTTATTGATTGATTCGGTGAAATATAAATTGCCACAATTAAAACTGTTTTTCCATTGCTCAATCTAGTTTCGCATGCACATATTTCTCCCACTTTACAGAGCTGAACAGACAGTGATTCTAGTTGCTGTGCATTCAGATCTATCTGTGGAGTTACAATACGAGCAACGTCATGTTGATTGCGGTCTATTGCAGCACCGCCTGTAATTGCGGTAAATATTTAAAAATGAAAATATTTACGAATATAAAAATACGGCCGCAATACAGCACACGCGGTTGCTATTATGAGCGTCGTAACGCGTATATTACACAGACGTACTAACATACACACAAACATTCGTAGGACGCTTGGTCTAAGCAAGAATTAGGTAGTGTAGTATAGGTATACATAATGCCTTCTCGCTCACTGTGGCTCCGTAATACGCAGGCGCGCACACATACGTACTAGCATACATACAAACATACATTCGTATGACGTTTGAACTAAACAACCAATTCAGCAACGTAATAGGCAGTGTAGATATACATGCTACAATACTCAGCTGTATTTACTTATGCGTTCGGGCTACAGCAGTACGCTTAGCCACTACAGCAAGGGACTTATTAGCGAGTTTTTAGCGTATATTCAATCTTATAATAACGCTTCTTGTTGAGATAGTCGCTTTTTCGTTGTCGATCGAGTCATACAAATCACTCCCAAGCTGCGCGGAATTCTAAAGAAGTTTCTACACTTCAAAAAAAAAAAATATAGATTCTTGGCAACAAACATCTGCTGTTAAGTATTTGGCAAACTCATGCTTCTATCTGCGGCTGTGCATGTTGACGTTATTCCATTCACGGATGGACCTACAGTTCTCTTAATCGACTCCGAACAGCAGATATTTTTATGAGGAGCTTTATCATGGCAGAGATATATTTAGAGGTTTGTCATTGCCTGCCGAGGGGCGACTGCTATTACAATAATGCTTTTATTAATTTTGCATTGTCACAGAAAACCGATATAAACAAACCTCAGTGCATTCCGAATGGAAATTACACACCTACACATTCGGCTACGGCTCTAAAATTTTACAAAACCTTTTAATCAGAACTTTTAGGAAAATTTCGTTTACGCAGTTCATATGCACAATTTTCTAAATATTCTGAACAAAATGTGTCAAACTTTGATGGAAATTGGATGTACGATATGTCTAAAAGTTTTGCGGAAAGTCTGAAATTTCAATTTTGGTGTTTTTTGAAGAATGAAATATAATTTTTAAAAACAAAATTTGAATTGATTTGAAGTAAAATGTGGTCAAACCTTATCAATGTGTACTGTTTTTATCATTATGCCACTCACTTTATAAATTCTCCTATTTTTCTATGCCATTTAAATACAACGAAGCTTCTGAAACTCAAAATAGTCATTTGTTTCCATGATGATCGCATTAATCATGACAAGTCTTTTAACACCAAACTCCATATTTCTAAAGAAACAATAGTTAGATTTGAGAAATATGTTGGATGAGGAAGCAATTCGTAGCCCAAGGAAGCATCTCGCCATTAGGACTGAGAAATTGTGCGCCATAAAGTGAGACGCCTTCATGTAAGAATCGCCAAAGATATAGAAACCATAAGAATTTGACTAAGTAGGTAATTACAATTTGAGTTCAAACAGTGAATCGACATTTTTCTAGCGGCCATAGTTTTAGAGCTCTTTTCTTCCTGTAGCAAATCGAGGGTTTGGGTTATGGAATTTCTTCATGTTGCCTCCAGTACTTCTCCAGATGATATTCCATAGAAAAAATGTATGGTGAATATAGAAAATGCAATATATTTTTTTTATATTTATATATATTTTTTTATATTTCCTTATATTTTTATTTTTATATTTCCTTTTATTTTGCAACGATTTGTTTGCTGTTTGACTAAGGGTAAGTATTCATTCGATAGAACTCTTTAAGTTATTTAATTTTTTATTAGTTTTGAGACTTAGAAATGGAATACCCAGGAGTCGAAAATCAACATTTTCGACACCTGCTTTTCTTAGCTTTTCATCGAAGATGGAAAGCTGCCGAAGCAGCCCGGTCATTTGCAACGTGTATGGGAAGGTGTCATAGACGAGTCTATAGCACGGAATGGTTTGCAAAGTTCAAAATGGCGACTTTGACACGTCCCGCAGGAAAATCTGCAGGCGGAATTTGCAGAATTTGTTGTTCCAAACTCTTATTTGATTAGCTCAACTATAAGAACGGTTTCCGCTGTAAAATCTACTGAACTTTAAATTTTTTCCTTTCAAAAATAAAATTGTATAGGTACTTTTATTGTTAAATTGTAATAAGTTTGAACTAAAAAAGCTCTATAATTAGTTTCAAGAACCCATTTACGCTTTTAGTGGAAAATTCTGAAAAATTGCATTATAGCCCTCTGCCAAATAATTAAATATTTTCAAGAAACGAAAAAAGTACAAAGCTTCTTCTGATGGCATAAAGTCCAATCTATAAAAGGCACGCACAAAGTGGGCGTTGAAAGCCAAACCAAGCGTAAAGCTAATGTCAATAGGTGCTGATTGAGCTTAGGTGTCGCAGAGTGGATGCAAGAATCAGCGATGAATCGTAGAACGTACATAATAACCTATATGTATAAAACATATTTATACACACACGCACTCACCTCTGCTAAACCTCACCTTTGCTTCGCAAAGTTCAGTGCATTTTGACAGCACATTGTCTGGCTTTTAAACTTTTCCAATGAGTACTTGCCTAACAAAGACGGAGTCGCACATTAACAACAAAAAGAACAATAACAAACCAAAACAACAATAATGACAAAAAGTGGCAATAACACTCAGAAGATGTGACAGCAGTCAGTCAGGAACAAACAAAAATAGGGATAAATTGCAAACAGAGGAAGAGAGGAAGCCAGCAAAGCAATTTAGCGTTGCCTACACTCACCTACGTTCGTGCATAGTGAGTAATAACGAAATATGAATGCGGCAGACGCATACATTGCTGAAATATCACGAGCTTGCTTTGAAGGTAGCTCGAAAATATGTATTTAGGTATGTACCCTGCAGTCAATTCTACTAGAGCGGAACTAGTTTACTATCACTTTGCTGTGCAGCATCTTTTTTTTCACTGTTAGCAAACGACGGTCTTCTGTGAAGTGACAGTTGTTGGTCTCTTCCAGTTAGTTGATGAAATAGCTGGGCAAAAGTAATGAAAATCAGTTGATTGCGTTCATCATCCATATTAAGGTTAAGGTTTGAAATATTCCAATTGATCATTTTAAAACTGGTACAATTCAAGTCACTATCGAAATATAGTATGAATTTTTCCGTCAAATACCGATTTATGAATGTTTGTCGAGTAGTTTGACTGTTCGCTGCAGGGCGCATTCTTCATACTAAAGACTACATAATACATATATACATATGTATATGGGTTAGGTAAGGTTGAAGCGGCTGTCCACTGTGGGACACACTCAGGCTCAAGGCCCATTGTGGTGCCGCGTAGGGAACTAGCCCTTATATTTATATGTAAGTGTACGAATTTGTAAATATAGGCTGGGTTAGCAGTGAAAGTCGTTTGAATCGAATAAAGTCCCATAAACTTGGCTTAAAATCAACACAAAGAAGACCAAATCTATGGGAATGAAAGTAAGCAGCACCACACAGTTCGAAATAGTGGAAATGCTAAGCTAATTTGAGTATCTTGGCAGCATCGTGATCCCTGAAGGTGATACAGCGTTTGACATTCAGGCAGTCTCGAGTGTGGCCTAACAAAGTGATTACAATAGTAACAAAAAGTAGTACAGAAGGAAAAGAACCAAACACGTAGAAAAAGGAAGAATGGTCTTTGGTTTAGAAGATGACGAGCCACAGTTAATACGTTTATTATTAACCGCTTCAAACTACTGATGAAATTCAACATTTGTGTGATACTTAAATCCGTAATATTCGCTGATGTAGCAAAAAAGTGAGAACCCAGATGTCTTAAACTTTACCTGACTAGATCAAAAAGTTGAGAAGAAGATGCTAAGATAATTCCACCTCAACCTCCAGTTAGTTTCTGCTTCTGAAAGGACTTGAAGCAATCTCAAGTCACACCGCATAGAAACTTAACGAACAATGTCCGGTAAGGATACCTAATAAATTCAAGAGCTGCGCCTTTGTTAGCCTTAGGAGTTTCTTCGTGCACCCCCGATATACCCACGGCCAGAAGAATCTCGCACTAGCTCAGCACTCGCTGATTTGACAGAAGTAGACTACAGATTCGCAAAGGAACCCCAATCCTCTCGTTTTGAAGCTGTTGACCGGGAAGCCAGATAAGCCTAATATCGAGTTATTTGGATGCAGTCCGGAGAAAAGTCATTCATTCCCCATTTAAACTCGAATTCCCCAAGTCCCTAATTGTTGCCGCTTGGCTGTCGTAGTAGATATTTGCGCCCTTTACAATAATTACATAAGTAAGCAACCAATCCAGTGCTTCCTTATTTGCGGCTACCTCCACTTGGTCTACACTACAGTGGTCTTGTCTCCTCACAGATTATTCTACCATGAAATTTTCCATCCAAGTTCAGAGACACGCCTCGAAAAACTCCAGATGAAATAGCGCACTCAGCTCTGCAGTGAGATTCTCAGGGCGCTAGAAATAGGGGTCAGCCAAAATTTACATCTTGTAATAATAAAGAGACCAGCAAATCATTCAACGAACTAAAATATGTAGCAAAACCGTGATTTGTGGATATACTAAGTTCTTAATTGCGATGAGGATTGCAATATTGAAACATACCAATAATAATAATAATACTAATGTTCCATAAAACATACAAATAAAAAAACCCACATTGGAAAAAAATCATTCATTTCCTACTTAGTGCTATTGCAAGTTTCAAACGTTAGATGACCCACCCTGTATGTATGTGGTGTTGCCACAAGGATTGCCAAATTCATTGCTGTCGGCGCTTATAGCAGCAGTTAGCCCTTGTCAAGCAGATGAGATGCGGCAAGCAGCAGGCTGCACAAAAAAAATAAAATCCCAACAAAACGGGAACTTGCAATGAGCCACTAAATCAGTGTTGGGCACCACTATTGCTGCTGACTAAATGCCAACATAAGTGCGGCTATTGTGCGCATATGTGCACACACATACGCATATTGCCGTTAGGTTTTTGTGTTTTTCTTTTTTCTTTGGTTTTACTCTTGACTTTGTTGCATAAAGAGGAGTAGCGGTGATGCTACCAGTAAAGCGACGACCAAATCCACACAGCTTCATGTTGTTTAATGGCAAATAAATTTTTCATGTTCTACTTATGCCCTTACTTATATACTGGTATGCACTAGGCATGCCAGTTTTTGGGATTTTCCTAATCCCGAAATTTTCGGGATCCTGGGACTGAGCCGAAATTGAGATTTGAACAATATTAGGAGTGCCAGTTTTCGGTATCTCACTGATCGCAAAATATTCCTTATCCCGGGATTGACCCAAAATTAAGCGAAGTTTAGATTTAAACAATATTAGCGAATTAATTTTTGAGTTTTAATACTGTTTGTTTTGATTAAAATGTGACGTAGAACAAATTAAATCTGCTTACAAAGCCAGCAGATGAGTAATTCCGTCCTGCTTCAACACTTGTTGACTGTATTGTTGAAGTAAATTGGAATTTAAAAATTTCAATTTTATCCCCACGATTAGAAAAAACTTGAGTTTCCTTAATCAAAACTACCGGTATACCAAACGGCTTTCTGTTAACCCCGAACTTTGCTAGTTAAAGCTCTAAGCAATTATGTCTTCAGTCTTCAGGCGATCTGATGTGTGTGTCGGTTACTTTTCGCACTCTAAAAACAAAATTCTCAACCAAATACAAGCTCCGCTGCTTTATAAAAGAGGTGTTGCAAGCGCCTAACGCTCAGCAATGCTGCAAATAAAGCTTTGCTTTCCTCAAAAATTGAGATTTTTATAAAAATTTAACTAAGCTGCAGCTGAAAACAAAATTAAAAAAAAACCAAATAACTCTACTTAACGATACCGGGATTTGAATCAAATTTTGGGAATTGCATCTCTAGCACATATATGCCTCTTTGTGTGGAATTGCAAAGTCCATGAGCATGTGTGTGTGTGCTGGTATTAAAAACTCCTACTGGTACGTCATAAAGCTGCTCACTTAAGTATCCTGCTGGCAGGATATCATACTCACTGTCCATTGGCCATAATGAAAAGTCTAAATAATTGCAGTGACTAAATATTTCGAGGCCCCAGAGTAGATTGCAGGACTTGCTCTCACACATACATATGCACAGAGACAATTATATGTAGGGGTCATTTTAGCACATTTTAGCAGTTGAGTAGCTCCTCGACCACGGACACTTGTGTTAGCTTATGAAATGTTAGCTCTCATAAAGCTCTTCGTAATACTGTGACGCGCCACTTCATTTCTTTAAATGAGACATTGAAAATTTATACATTTAGGTATGCCTACAGATGTGTGTATTTGGGTGCTTTGTGCGTAGTGGCATTAACCAGAATTGTGAAAGATAAAAAAACATTAAAAAAATAAATATAAAAATTTAAATATTTATAAAAACATAAAAAGCAGTATTTCATTTTATTTTGCTGTACTTAATTACGTTTAGTTGATATTGTGATAAGGAAATTCCATTAACCCCTTGAGATTTATTTTTTTGTCATGAATCGTATTTCGGGTTAATAAAAAATTTAATTTTTGTGGAAATCTGATAGAAGGGAAAAGATATCAGGAACTGCAACAACTGTGAAGGGAAATCTACGTGCTGCTGTGATTGCTAAAATAATAGCACGCATAATTGTCAACCGGCTGAAAATCCCTTTGAAACTGGGTTTAGTGTGTGTGGATTATGAACGATGGCTGTGCCGCGGTTGCGTCAGCCGCTTTATGCTGCTGATGCTTGTGAGAAAACTCACGAAGTTCGTTTCAAAAACCTCAATTCTAGATGAAAGGCCTAAATTTTTGCCAATTGCGCCTTTGCTTCCATACAAGGCGATTGTTGCCTTACTTCCTTACTCTTTCTTCAATGTTGGGCTTCCACGTAAGCTTACTGTCAAGGATAATACCTAGGTACTTCACCTTGTCACAAAACACCAGCGGAGCGCCCCTATTGAGGGAAGTTGAGCTCTGAGTATTTTATATTTTCTCAGAGCTCGTCGTACTATCTTGAAAGGATTCACCGATAGGCCGTAATTCGTTGCCCATCTAACAACTACGCTCAGATATCGCTGCATCAAGTCGTACAGATTATCTACAAATTTTCCTCTAACAATTAGTTCCACGACATCCGCGTAGGCAATCACCCTGCAACCCCTTTTCGCCATCTCCTCCATCAAGTCATTCTCAACGACAACCCAGAGAAATGGTGAGAGAACACCATCTTGTGGAGTGCCCCTAACTCACCTGCAGGCGAAAAGAGATGCCGCCACACTCTGGCGCGACTATTCTGTCGCTATGGATTCTGTAGAAAAATCTGATAAGGTCAGCTCCGACCCCCAGTTTACCCAGAGACTTATTAATTGCCTACAGGAGGACGTTATTAGAAGCCCCATCAATATGGAAGATGCCCGCCGCAAACTCTTTCAGATACAGAGACTACTCAATATCTTTAATAATTGTATGCAAGGCAGATTCCACCAATTCTGCATACTAGGTTATAAACTTTGCGATCTGAAACTGTTTACTCACGACGTGCAGGAAAAGTTTCAAGGTACCGGCCCCAAGATCAACGCTATAAAAACGAAAGTGCTGCATCTCAATGATGCCCCATCAGAACCGGTTACATTGGGCGCACAACAGTACAAAAGTGTAGATAAATTGTATTACCTTACCTGCAGATCACCCCCGAAGATGCCTCTGAGGTAGATGTTGAGTGTAGGATAATCAAAGCTATTTCATCATTTGGCTTCCTAGAGCCTTTGTGTCGAAAGTAAAAACGCCAGCCTTCATACCAAATTTCGCATATTTGACACAAAAGTCAAATCTGACCTCCAATATGGCTGCAGCACATGGAAAGTGACAGCGGCAATCACAAGACGCCTGCAAATGTTTGCCAACCGCTGCCTGCGCCGCATTTTGCGAATTTTTTGGCCGCGTACAATATCCAACTCGAACCTGCTATCATATCCAGCTTGACGTGGCAACTGAAATTTGAAAAAAGAAGTGGAAGAGGAAAAAAAAACATTATTTATAATAGAACGGAAGCTAAGTCTGGTTTAGGCAAGGTACGGAAGTGTAAAAAATACATCGATTTTGGATGTGATGTATTGAAATAATGCGCATGCCTTTTAATGCACTGCATCCAAATCTGAATTCCGAATAGCTCCAACGCGGTAGGTTCTTGAGATATTCCTACATAAAAGTGGGAAATTTTAAATTTTAATTATATTTGAGGTTAGGTAAAATTATTAGATACATTTATTTTTCAAATATTGTCTCCAAAATATGAATAGCATCAAGTACAAGTCTTTATCTTTTAAACCAATTTCGGTAGGCTAAAAAATTTTTCGTTTGTCACTTAGATATCGTCTGTTGACTTTCTAGTATTAAATTCTTATAATTTACTTACAGAAATCCTTTTTTTTTTGTTTATTTCCTTGCTCACTCCGCTCGGCAGTATAGGGCCTCGACAAGACTCTTCGCGCAACATCGACCTTCTCCAACTACTCTTTGGCCGACTGCGACCTGTGCTCGCTTGCGGACTCCAGTCCGGTGTCATTCTCGTGATGCTATCTGGTGGTTCTCTTAGCCTGCGGCCTAAATAACTGTAATTAAATAAACACTATTTATTACACAGAGCTCATTTTTGAAAAAAGAACCATTTAAAAAAATTTGTTTGATACGTGCTTCACAAAATAAAATGAATTACGCAGACCCCTGTAAATTTTTTTTTAATACCGGCCGCCCTTCGACAGGCAATGACAAAACTAAGAGTGAATTTCTGTCATGAAGAAGCTTTTGATAGAAAACCATCTGTACTTCGGAGGCATCCCTCCTGTTGATCCCTCCATTTGTCAAAACACATCAGGACGTAAACCACAAATAGAAGGAGGAGCTCGGCAAAAAACCCAGAAGCAAAGAAATTGGTTTTAAAAAACCATGGAATCGACTCTGTAATGCGATGTGAAAGGAAATTTAGTATTTTTTAGTATGTGTATCAATATCCGGTTTAAATATGTGTATTTCAAAGAAATATAGTTTAAAAGAAACCAAACTGCATTATCAACATTTTGCTCGAATATATTTTGCTAAAAAAAAACCAAAGAAATACAATTTTCTTTCTCACCGCATTACAAACCTAGACCTCCAACACCCCAAATCAGGAAATAGCAATACTCGGACGATTGCTGCAAGGAAGACATCTCATTTTGGCAACCCGCGTACACAAGTAACCATAAGGCGTCTTCGATTCGCCACTTCTCTACTCGCTATGTTTTTTCGGCTTTGCTTGCTTGACGAAAAATTAGCATGTGAAAGCAATAAAAAAGTTATCGAGTACGATTCGCCGCTAGCGAGGGTAGTTATGCATCATAAAACTAGTATTACTCTCTATTTTCAATGCTGTTAACTCTCTTTTCTGATACTGGGAAAATTTCATCAGACCGCATTCATACAGACCAAATTTTGTTGCTTCAACTTTGCGAATCCACTTTTCCTGTTCTCGTCGTGTTCACACGCCTTGCAATTGTTGGTTTTTAGTTTACAGTCAATAACAACATTGAGTAGAACGAGCACACAAGGAGTGTTGACAGCGCACGACCATCGCGAGTAACGAGTTGATGTAACAAAAGTTGCCCTGTATGAACGCGGACTTACACACGCGGCCACACATACGTGATTGGGTACATAAAAACTTGCGACCGATTTATAATTTTATCCCTGACTCCTTAACATTTTGATTGCACCATAACGCTACATTTCAGCTGCAACACTTGCAACAATCTCGAGTCTTCACTAGCATATAAAACTACATACAAACAAACTATACGAGTATTATCACATGCATGTATCTGCAATTTCGTTTGCTTGCTATAGTGCATTGTCACGCGAAAATATTCTGGATGTTGCACAGTTGTTTGTTGCTCGCTGCTTAATTTTTGGCTTCTCACCGCATTGCCACCAAGTCAAAGTGAGTTGAAATCGAGAATCCTTGTAAATGTATTTTGCGCTCATTTGTAACATGACTGCAGCACTGAGGATGTCATCAACAATCTTGCATACCACTTGTCCATTTCTTGCATTTCACTTGAAGATACATTCAAGATTACAAAGCGCAATTACTTTGTTCCTTTGCCCATTTTGGCAGCGCATTTGTATTCGCAACACACACACAATTGCTGATATACGAGATGTAGCTGTACTTGGCTATGTTCTACATTCCTACGCATTTACTCGTACACACATATACATGTTTGTATGTATGTTTGTGTGCCACAATATTTTATGAGTGCAGCGGTGTTACGTGTTGCAGGGGATTAGTTCTCATCCACATTGCGTTTAGTGGTCGCACATGTTCAAGGATGTAAAGCATTTGAGGGCTTAGCATTTAGTGTGGACAAGGTAATTTGTAATTTATAACTGTTTCCATTTTGAGCATGAAATTGTAAAAAAGAAACAAAACGAAATAAACCATTTGTGATACGCCCTACTCACGCCACGTTTCCTGTGCATACGTAGAGGTATTTTCATGCATGGGGGCGTGGAAAAACGACCAGCTGGGGGTGCATTCTGAAATGTAGTACTGCCGATCAGAAACTCTAAGATTGAAAGTCGAGTATGCATACCTATTCTGAGGTATCTCTCAATTGCTATTGTATTTTGTTGTTTCCTTTACAAAATAAACAAAAAATCAGTTGAATAATCCAGTTTCAATTGCCAAATTAAACACCTTTTCAACATGACACGCATTTCTATGATAGGCTACATTAAAGTTGGATTAAGCAGGCGGCATCTCAATGTGCATACATAGAAAGTACGTCTGAGTAGAGTATTTTGTGGTTACGAATGTGCAAACATGGAAGGACAATCTGAGGCCCAGATCAAGAATAAAATCGAGACCTAAATAAAGGCGAAAATCAAAACCAAGACCCAGAGTTGAGATCAACTCCAAGAGCAACACCTAGACCAAGACCAATAACAAGGCTAAGAGTAAGAACAAGATTGAGGCTAAGACCAAGCATGGACTGAAGGTCAACAGTAAGAGCGAAACAAAGATCAAAATCAATACAAAGGCCGAGGGCTGAGATCAACTCCAAAGCAACACCTAGATCAAGACCAAGATCAATACGAAGACCAAGATCAATACGAAGACCAAGACTAATACTATGACCAAGTACGAATCGAGGCTAAGACCACGAATAGAAGCGAAACCTAACCTGAAACCAAAATCAAGTCCAAGACCGAGGGCTCAGATCAAACCCACAAGCTGCACCTAAACCAAGCCCAAAAACAAGAATAACATCAAGACCCCGATCAATATCAATACCCAACATGAAGATCTATACTAAGACCAAGAACAAGATTAAAAACAAAAACAAGACCAATACCAAATTCAGGAGAAAATTGAAGACTTAGAACAACACCAAAACTAAGAGCAACACTTAGATCAAAAACAATATCAATACAAAACGAAGAACAAGACCTATATCAATACCACGTCAACTAGTAAAACCAGGGCCAAGACGAGACAAGGAACAAGACTAAGAGGAAGACAGAGACCAAGACCAAGACCCAGAATAAGCACAAGACCAATATTGTGATTAAGAGCAAGACCATGACAAGAGCAGGGACAAGAACAGGGCTAAAACCAACACCATGACTAAGACTAATATTAAGACTAAGACCAAGGCGAAATAAAACCAAACTAGCATTCAAAAATAACATATTTTCCACCCGCACATGGAGCTTAAAATTTTTGTTCTTCCTCAATGTAGTATAAAGTCCAGCCAGACCCCAACTGCACAACCGAAGGTGCAATTTTTTAAATGCTTTTTTTCGTCATATTCGAGGAGGTTATATCCATAATTCGATAGAAAATTAAATTGTATGAAGGAAGTTCAAGTCTTTAGCTATAATAGAAATCTGTTAAATTCACGCCCACAGGCGAAAACGGTCTGGACAGATTCGAGTGCCCAACGGAGGGTTAAGACTAAAATGTCAAAAATACTGGGGAATCGCTCGGATATAATTTGGAACTAGTAGACGTTTTCTTAAAATTTATTCATTTTCTGAATAAGCAAAAATTGTTATATCAGATATAACTCGCTTACAATAGAATCCCCTCTTCGATACCCAAATGACATACCTTTCAAACTATTTGTTTTTTATAAGTGAAATCAAAAAGTACCTTAAATGAATGTCAAATTCTTAACTGTGTCACTATGTATAAATAAATTCCACGAGTTTTCGAAAATCCTTAGCATATATCTTTTGAATCACTCCATAGTTTGTTTCTGAAAAAGCTAAGAGCTTAAAATATTAGGTACTTCTCAGCCTTCCCACTAAGGTTCTGCAAAAATATTAGTATCCTTGCTTCACTTTGCATAAACATACACACTCACAATCCTAACACATGTCCGCATATGTTCCACTTCACGTGCAGTCAAGTGAGCAAAACTTGACAGTTCCCCAATGTGTGAAACTTGTAAATCATTGGGGCGTACCGGGAGCTTAGTGTAATGGTGCAAATACGTATTTTATGAATGTTACTGATGGCCTCGACAAATCTTCGTTAGCTGCTTCGTTGGTAGGCAGGCAGCACAGGTTTGCCTACTCTTGGCAGCTTTCAGGTATATACTCGCACATGAGTAAACTTCCATGTTAATCGGCTATTTGCCAAGCTATTGAAACGACTTGAAGCCGTCCAAATAAATATTTGTCGGAATTAAAGTAGATTTACTATAGTAAATGTAGTAAATGCTTATGGAATTTCTGCATCCAAACTTTTCCTTTTTTTGCAACTTTGCCAATAAGTACAGAAGTCTGCTCATAGCTGAGTAAATTCATAGCTGCACACTTGGAAACACTGGCGCAACTTATCTGCACGTTTGAAAGCGCATTTAAGCAAATGCTTTAATGCTTTGGCAGGCAGTGAATAGTTGCGCGAATCGCGTGAATGAGAGGAGGTTAAGTTGATGGATATGGTAGGTAGCGAAAATTAAAAGAAAAACAAAAACAACAAGCAAAGAAAAAAAAATTTACTGAATGAATAAAGAAGTTCGCCTGTGGCACTTCAAAGTTAGTTGTGCTAAATTTTTGATGAGGTGTTTGAGAGTAAGGGTCAACAATTTCTTGCAGCAGAGTTGAAGCGAAAGTTGTGATGAAAGTGAAAATTGGAAAAAAAAAGAAATTTTAAAGACACGTGACGGCAAGTCAAAAAGTTCGTATGATGGGAAAGTTGTAGAGAGAATGAGAATTTTTTTGTAGCTAATTCTGCTTGGCAGCTCATTACAACTCTAATTATTAAGTTCCAGTCACCTCGGTTCGTTAACCTTTGGTAAATTGCCGGAAATGCAAGACGAATAGAAGGAAAATATGAGGTGTTGAGGAAAGTGAGTTTTATGCCGCGATTAGGCACCTTCCCGCCTGTTATACAGCTCCACTTTCTTTATATGAACTTCTGCTCAAATCAGCTTTTACTGAACATGCAAACAACAGGTGAACAGAGAATCCATGTGTATGGCGAAAAACCGGACCGAACCAAAGATCGCTGAAATAATCTCTAATCTCTATTCCTCCACTTTTGCAGTGACAAGTGCTTTAAGGGGACATTTTTTTATGAGGCACAAGACAAGCGTATTTGCATCTTCTCAATGATTTCTATAGCAGCTGCAGAGGCCAGAACAATATAGTAAAACAGGCCATCTCTATCTTATTTCTATCTCTATATCTTGAAATGCCTAGGCGGACTCGTTACAACACAAGGGAGAAAAAGAAGATGTAATTGGAAGCCGACTTACGTGGTATGATAATGTGCCCTTCGACTTACGAAGGTCGCTGGGAAAGACCATGCAAAGTCATAGAGATGGTACTACTGGCCCGCATCGAGGCCTCTCTTGGAAGTACACACACCAACTTTCAGCCAAATCGGTATATTTCTTTGAATTTGGCATTCCTTTGAATCGAGGAAATCAAGTGATTTTCCTTTTCTATTACTAAAACGCATCAGCTTACGCATCAATAGTTGTAGTAGGGTACGAACTAGGTTCACATACCTCCTATCCTCCTACACTTGGCTCCCTTGGATACCTAGTACTACTCCTTTTTCCTCAATTTGGAGAAATTGCTGGAGGGAAAAAGATTTTATTTAAAGTAGGAGGTGATTGCAGAAACGAATGGCTATTTGTCAAACTTGGACAAATCCTATTATTCGAAAGTGATCAAAAAACTATAACAGCACCGGACGAAGAGTATAAGCCTAAAGGGAGGCTATGTAGAAAAATTTTAGTGCTTTACCCCGTTATTTTTGCACAGACTTTTCAAACGACCTTCTTACATATGTATGCCACTTTGCACCCTCAGGAAAGCGGCAAACACCGAAATTTAATACAGCCCGCGAAAAAACTGTTTTAATACCATATTGTGACCAGTTCTGACTATTTTTTATTTCTTTATTTTTTCATTAATTTTTACAAAAACATATTTCGTTTTTATACAAAAACAATGTAACGCAAAGTTTGAAACTTTGTGGAAATCAAATTTATAAATTTTTGTTCAGAATTAAAAGACAAAGAATGTTAGGTATACATTTTTATAGCCAATTGTATTAGAGTGCAACAAAATCTAAGTGGCTCAAATTCTCCGTGATTTTTCATCTTTTTTTCCCTGATGGTGTTGGGTGTAAAAAAGGGGCTTTCCTTATGCGGAGAAAATGCGCAACATCGTCAAGAAAAAAAATATCAAAAATCAACGAGGACCTTGTACCCCCTCAAACTTATACTTTGTTATATGTTTTTAATTTTACAAATTATTAATTCTGATTATAGATTTTGAAATTTCGATAAAAATTGTTCGAATTTTTATAACTCTTGCACAAAGTTCTAAACTTTGACTTGTTTGATATTTATTGTAAGACGAAGTATATTTATATTAATTCAATTAGAAAAATGAAAAAAAAAACAGAAGTGGTCAATACTGGTCAAAATGTGGTTATGCAATAGTTTTTTCGTGGGCTGTATAATCTAAGGCGCTTTGTTAAGAAATAAAAAATACTAAAACTCACCGTGGGGAAAGGGAATCTGCTCAGAAAAAATTTATTCATAAGTCGCATTAACTATTGAACTAAGGTAGGAAGTCAGTTGAAAGCGATCAATGTCCAGTCCAGCCAACTATGTGTCAGACATTCTTGAAAAGGTAAAAAAACTTACTCTGATACGCTTGAAGAACAAACAAATCGTATGACTGATCAAAATACCTTCCACAACCATTTATAATATCATCCATGACCACTGATATATCTAGAGTTAGCTTAAATTGTGTATCAAAAATGCTCACATCACCACGTTGACCGATCGCGCGTCCTTTTGAATCTGTCTAGCGCGAACAGAGGTGGATTTATGAATCCGATTATTGTTAAAGACATGACTTGGACTCGTCCTTAATGGCACAAGAAGCTACAACACCACCTAAGAAGTTGAAAGCATCATAATCGGCTAGCTGCTGGTTTTTTTGCGATTTAAAAAGCATTTTGTCATCCGCATCATTATGAAAAAATGTATGAATATCAAGGAATGGTATTAAGCTATGCTCTAAGGAAAACTAAAATATTACTTAAATGAACTAAAAGGGAGAAACTGGACTAGAAACTGGCCTATTTTCAAAATATAGCCGTGTTGGGATGGTTGCATTACGCAAATCTACCTTTGAAACACCTTTCAGAATTTTTAGTATTTTCCAAAAAGAGTAAAGGGTTTAGAGGAAAAGAAAACATTATTATTCACAATAAAGGAGAACCGACTGCATCTGACTGTTTTGAAGGCAATTAGAATTTTACTTTTTTTTGTCGTAAATAAATTAATAAAAAATTTGGGAGACGAATTAGGCTCAATGGCAAATAGTTTTATACCTCATTCCCCTTCATGAGAAAACTTTTTCGTTTCTTGTCGTGCATTGAAGGAAAAATATTAAAGCTAAGCATCTTCCGTATTCTTCTTCCATACTTCGCAGCTATGTATCTGAGTTTATGGTTTGTCGAAATGAAGCAATTGAAAAGAGCATGCGAGTTAAGCAGGTGCATTTAAGCTGTTTCCAACTGCCGCAAACACTTGAATTGGCCGCATTGAAGTGGGTAAATATCACCACGACAACTTGGCTATTGGCTCCTTAGCAACCTGTATTAATTAGCGATAAAATACCTACATATGTACGTACGTATATTTGTGTGTATAGTGTATAAATATATGTATGTATGTAAATACATTAGGGTGGCACAAAAAAAAAAGTTCTTGATATTACTACTGTGAGTGTGTTTTATGGTAAACAAAATAAGCACCTATTTTACTATTATTATTTTTTTCGCTTTTTAATATTTATCTGTACCGCCAGTGCTTTGGAAATTACCATTTAATTGGCGTAGAACTTTTCCGTAAATTTGGCTTAAAATGTTTACACATCAAAATTACTTAATTTCTTCCTTTAATTTCCTTTATTAAAAAAATATTATTTACACTTTTTTATAGGCGCCCTGAAAACCTCGCACAATTTTAAAAGAATTCAAAAATAAAGATGCAAAATCTTTATCTTACTATTGTTTTTTAATCTTTGTCTCATTGATTTTTAAAATACCTAGAGCTCAACTCCCTCGATAGGGGGCGCTCCGTTGGTGTAAACTAACGTGGAAGCCCAACATTGAGGAGAGAGTGAGGAATGCAGCAATAGCCTTGTATGGATGCAAGAGCGCAATTGGCAAAAGATGGGGCATTTCACCTAGAGCTGTATTTTGGATATATAATACCGTAATAAGCCCTGTTATATGAAGTCGTTATCTGGTGGAACCCACTGGAGAGGATGACATCAGCTAAAAAGCTATAGAGACTTCAAAGGTCTGCACTCATTGGAATCAGTGGGGCGTTTCGAATTACTCCTACTCTAGCGCTTAATGTAATGTTAAATGTGGTACCTATAGACATCGCAGACAGAATTGCTGCTGCGCGTACCGCAATCAGACTGAGGGGTTTGGGTTATAGGCTCAATCTCAATTATGGTCACTCATCCTCATAAACTTTGAGTTCATCATCAAGGGAAGAGTGGACCGGGGCCAACACCTGAGAACAGAGCCTGGTTAACCTGTTCACGGCTGGCTCTAAGTTGGACTGTAGGAGTATTCTGCAAAGAGCTCCCCATCAAATTCAAATTCAGGTTACCGGTCACTGCAATGTGCTCCAAGCAGGGGTGGTTGGAATCAAAGAAGCAGCTGACCGGCTACTTACTTGCGTAATAACTGTTAAAAAGGTATTATTATTGCGCACTCAAAACTGGCCAGGGAATGCCTGGCCTCACTCTTGATTGCATCAGATTTCCTCGACTTAAGGATAAACTGGGTACCTGGTCATAGTGACATTGCTGGAAACTGCGAGGCTGACGAACTGGCCAGACAAGGGACCTGTGAGGTAGTGTGCCAACGAAAGAAGAAGATTGGATCCCCTTAACATCCTGCGCTTTACTCCTTGAAGGGAGGGCTTTGCACCAACGCAGCGAGCGCTGGGCAAATACACGAACATATAAGGTCGCAAAATCCGTCTGGCCACGTTGGGATCGGAAGCCTTCGAGGGATATTCTGACGATGACAAAATCTCAGCTCTTAAAATTTGTGGGTATCCTCATGGGGCACTATCCGCGGGGTATACATGCCGTGAGACTCGGAATTACTTCGAGTCCTTTTTGCGTCAGCTGTATGGAGGAAGAGGTGGAATCATCTCTGCACCTGCTCCTTAACTGCCCCGCTCTCGCGGGACTAAGACTTAAGCATCTTGGTTCTCACTTCTTTTCTGCGCCTGGTGACATAGCAGGTCTTGATATCTGATGAACTTCATCAGCAGCTTGAAACGGCTAACATAACCGCAAATTAGTCACCGTTCATAGTCCACAAATACTCAATCCCTCTCATTTTCGGCCTATCGTTTTTCCTTCACCTCTTTTTTCCCCCTTGCAATGGTATCACAATGGATGAACCAAACTTTTTTCGTCTAAGTGGGCCCACTCTCTGGGTAACCATTACAATTGCTTTTTAGTTTTGGTATAAAAAATGTTTAATAACGAGCTAATGTATTGCTAAATCATTTTCAATATAAAAACAATGTTTGTCGAAATTAATTAAATTCCAAAAACACTTAAAAAATCAAAAAAAAATTAAATTATTAAATGAAAACGAAATGCATGAAAAGAAATGTCAAACCAGCGATTTGAAGTAAAAATAATTTAAAATATAATACTAGAAATTAAAAAAAGGGACTACCGTAGTAATGGCACAGACAAGAACAGTACCATTTCTAAATGTACTCTTAAGTAGGACTATATAAACTCAAGTAGTGATTTTACAGACGGTGGAATATCCTGGCGTTTTGTGATTTTGATTCTGCCATTTAAATAATAGTTAAAAAAAGCATTTTTAAATATTTAAAATTTTTTTTAAACAACTTGTTGTTTACACCTTGTTAACACCTTTTTATTTCTTACCTTGCAGTTTTTTCCAAGGTCCTATTAAAAATTTCATTTTTTTTCTAAACAATAATCAAAACAAAATTTATTGCGGCCACCCCAGTATGCGCACCTGAACACCTTAAATCACAGATACGCCATTAATATTGGTTGGTCATAGAACAAAATTAGGGGGTAACGCAGGCAAAATATATCTTTTTTGAGCTACCCTAGTATACACGCATGAACAGGCGTATCTGTCCTTTAGTATTGGTTGCTGGCAGCTACTCAAGTGACGAGTATCATTAATTACTTAGCTATGCTGTTAATTTCCCATTATTTCCGTCACAGAGATATGTATATGTATGTGTCTCATGCATGTGCTTGTATGAGTGTATATTTCCAATTATGTGTACGAATATTTGAATATAACACTTTATTTTCAAATGAAAAGTTGAATTTGGAATGTATAACTTTTGGAATTTTTGCTTTTTCTTTGTATCAAAAATAAAGGTTAACGAAAAAAAAGCATTTCGCTGTTGAACAAAAGATTAGATTATGTGTGTGGGTGCATAAATATAATTAAATAATATACATACATACGTAGGACCATCTCATTCATTTTAGTTTTGTATTGTATCGGTCTGCTTTCTGTTGCTCACCTTAATTGCTGCTGAAGTGTTGCGTGCCTGGATGCGGGTGTTGATTGATGATTATTTCGTGGCCGCATGACTTCCTTTGTCTAAACCAGCTTTGACTGCTTAATTACTTCATAAAATATTTTGCTGGTGGATAAAGTTTTTATTTCTTAATAAATTACATGCTGGTGGTTAAGTTTGAGGGAGTAGATAAACGTTTAGGGAAACTTATCCCCTCAAGCACGTCTGCAGCAAATCTTTTTCGTATTACTTTTACTGCTTCTTATGGTATTGTTAAACTGTGGCATTTGTCGTAATGTTATTTCATATATAAAGCATCCTAGCAGTGCTGGCGGTGTCATTCTAATCAGAATCGATCACTCCAATTTAGATGTCGGCCCACCGTCACTTCATATTTTACCAAATCCAAGCTACTTCTTGAAATAAACTTTAAGTGCGTTCATAGAACCGAATGTAGGATTTTATCAAAACAATATTAAGAGGATTTATATGTACTTGTCTCATCCACTACGATTTCTTCCCATATACACCACGTCTGCTCTGGTAAAATATGTTTACTCAGGTGTTTGTGCGGCTTATGCAACAACTCTGCATACGATGCAAGACATATTTGGCAGTTCTGTCTTCCTCCTTATAGAATCTGCTATCTCCATTGGAGTATATTCCATGTTAGGAAGATGATAGTTCAATCTACAATACCCTTTTAGAATTCATGTGATGATTCTAAAATCATCTGACGTGTCTCATTCAGGTCATAGTGCGAATTTAAGGGGTAACATCAAGCGAAAAAAACTATTATACTTGGGTCATCCACGATAGTTTTATTGCTCGCTTGTACGAGTCACAAGGCGGTCTATTCAAACTGATATCAGTAGAACAGCTAATTTGATTTGTTTTTATTTTATTTGTCTTTGCTTGAGAATTTTCAAAATGAGATGCTTCTTTACAAGGCGAATCTATTAAAGGTGGTATCGGTAAATCAGCTGATTTGTTTTTTTTCTTTCGCCGCGTCCATGTGGCTGTCCATGTGGCTGTCCAGAATGAAGCAAGGCGAATTTATGCTTTGTTTTCTACTTTGCCAATACTTTACTTTGCTTTGACAATCCAACGTACAAAATATTGTAGTTGGTCTAGTGCCACCACCTTTAATGAATGCGCCTTGCTTCTTTAGATTTTAATTTGAAATTTTTGTGAAAATTAATTTTCAGCAAAAAGAAACAAAAACGAGGCTAGTGTGTTTTGGAACGTGAATTGTAGAAGCTTTTTTGAGGATGAGATGGAATTATTTCGCCTTTCTAGCTGCTCTGTCCATCAAATATTTAGACAACTGGGCTCTCAACTTTTTCCTACACCTGTGGATATTGCAAGTTTAAGTGTAATACCTGGCGAATTTCATCAGCACCATGAAGCGGTTAATATGAACGTAATCAGACATTGCGTTGATCGACAACCTCCAATTCAAAACCCTTTCTTCATTTTTCCACGTTTTTGCTTCTTTTTCTTCTATTCAATACCCCGAAAATGAATTATTTTTGTCCAAGCGAATTCATCTGCCTTAGAAATTATCAATCGTTTTTGACAATCTGGAAAGCAAATACAAACACAAGCTATGTGGAAATTCTGATTTTGTACTACTATCAAGGCGAATCTAGATAGCAGTGGACCAGCTGATTTGTTGTTTCTATTTCGCCGTGTACATTCGAATGTCAGCGCAAAATGAAATTACGAAACGTATTTTTTACATTCACATTTGTAATTTGAAAATTGAGATTTTGTAATTAATTTAAATTCAAAAAGCTTTTTACTAATACACAAAATAAAGGAAAAGTACGCCTTTGTTAAAAAAAACAGGGCGGAAAACTACCATTTTTCAAGGTTCCAATCGAGCTATCAGAACATGTGGTCCAGATCATGCCGAGTATAGCTTAGAGGCAATGATTTCATTTGTTGTGAGCACTTTCCGCCTGTCGATATGGCATTTTCAGGTACAAAATCCAAATTACTAGCAAAAGTCGTAGCATTCCCACCATCAGTCTACCTCTACTACAGACTACGAGACGCAAACAGAGTAATAACAAATAATTTCAACATGACAAATAAATGGGATCTGTTTTTCAATTTTGCCTTTATAAATAAATCACTTCTTCGTTTCCACTTTGCCGTGACATTCTAATGTCCATTCAATAATTCACAAAATGTTGTGGTCGCCCTAGTGCCACCACCTTTAATGAATTCGCCTTCACTACTACAATCAGCTTGAGCAGATTCGCCTTGGTACGAGTATTAATTGTGGCATTGCATTTTGTGTCATTCAAGTTTTGAAAAAACAAAATTATTATTTTGTTTTGTTTTTATTTAAAATCTCTTAGCATTAAATTCATACGAAATATACAAATTTTCTTTGACGCACAAAACATCTCATTGTGGCTACTGAAAAACCCGAAAACCTAGTGGGGATGCTCTACTTTGTGTTTAACTTCGCAATAGGTTTCATGTGCGGTTATTATTATTGCAAGAATTGCAAATGAAGAGAAGTATGTATGTACATATGTATGTAAATTCTATCATTTTTGACATTTTGCTTTTTGAGAGAATTAGAAAATTAAAATACACACAAAATTATGACCATTTATACGTATGTACATATTTCTTTTTCTATTTCCAAATTCTTACTGCTTCTTGGGCAAAACCAGAGAACGAGCCGTACGTAAACTAGAGCAAATTATGCAAGGAAGAGGCTGTGCTTTTCTCTTCGGCTTGGCAGTTGGATATTTTGTATTACCCAAAATAAAAGACCAGTGATGATTTTGCTGTAAAAAATCAAAAACAAAAGCAAATGTCTTGAACCAAATGTCAATAATTTCAAATAAAGAAAAAATAAAATAAAGTAAAATAGTTTGAATAAGTTCAAGCTCAAAGATTTGCACATTTCTCTGCATAAATTTGGTATTCAGTACGAAGAAAGTAACTCAGCTAAACTTGACAAATTTTGTGGTGATATTTCATGAATTGAGTGAAATGTAGGCTGTGACTTTTGTGCAATCGAAAGGATTAATAGTTTTTATTTTTGATTTCTTTTGTAAACAAAATTGTAACATTTGTTATAGTAAATTGTGCCCTTTGATTTTGGACTTTTAAAGAACCATCAGTGGAGTTTTCCGTTTGCACACTCCCAAAAACAAGTGTTGATTGGCTGATAAGATTTGTGGAATGACAGATCCTGTGATAGTTTTTTGTGCGGGTACCTTTATCGGAGTCTTGTTAATGTAAGCATCGACGTTTTCATAATTTAAAACAAAATAATAAATAAAATATATAAAATCAAAAATATATTCAAACAAAAGGCTCGCGCCAATTGTTTAAAGGCTTGTAGTTTATTGAGTTTTGATATAAAAAAGTGCAAGTTTGAAGTGTCTCAAAACTTGCGTTGATTTTTGGTAAATTTTTCTGCTGATGGTGTTGCAAGGCGCTTTCAGTAAAGGTGGTGGCGCTAAACCAACAACTATATTTCGTACGTTTGATTATCAAAGCAAAGAAGAAAACAAAGAATGAATTAGTCCTTTTTCTTTCTGCTCTGAAACGGCGAAAGACAAACAAATCAGCTGATTTACCGATAGCACCATTAATAGATTCGCCTTGCGGTTTTGAGCGTTTTCTTCAAAATATTGAAAAAAATTCAGTCATTCGTTAAATAATTTAAGTGGAAAAATAAATGGTCAAAACTTGCCAATGCGAGGTTTTTTTTCTGAGATGACGCCCGTGAAGCTCTCACGAGTACTGCCATGCCGGCATGGCAGGTTTCACGAGTTGTAGCCTCCCACTTACTCTCCCTACGGAACTGCCCAAAAGGTATTACTTGTCGCGGCTGCTGAACTCCGCGCATCTTAAATCATTATGTATATGTTTTACATGCGCGTAAATTCCCTTCTTATTTTCTCCGTGTAAGATTTTAAAGGCTTTGGGAGCATAATGTGGGAAGATAAAAAAGACGTGGTCAACATTCGCTTTCCTCTCCATGGTGAATTGTTATGGAAAATCTGTGGCTAAATGCCCCGTGCCCTGAGAGCAATTGATTTAGGTGGTAGTTTGTTCCCCATGGTTTCTTCCCAACCACATCGTATGGAGTATTAACTCATTAGTCAATCTACCCTTAAGTGATCTGTTCCACTGGTCTTGCTAATGGAAGATCAAACGACCGCTTT
>JAYXIM010018712.1:0-52573 GCA_037575425.1 Anastrepha fraterculus
GAATTTGAGTTTGATGGGGAGCTCTTTGCAGAATACTCCTCCTCCAACCCTACCGTCCAGCTTCGAGCCATCCGTGAACAGGTTAACTAGGCCCTGTCCCCAAGTGTTGCCCCCGGTCCACTCCTCCCTTGGTGGAATATGGGTGAAGAAAGTTCCGCTTGGACTAAACGAGGGCACACACTGATCCGTCGACGAGGGGATAAACTCAAAGTTTCTGAGGATGCTTATAGCCCAAGCACCTCAGTCTGATTGCGGTACATGCAGCGGCAATTCTGCCTGCGATGTCTATAGGTACCACATTTAACATTGCGTGGAGCGCCAGAGTAGGAGTAGTTCGAAACGCGCTACTAATTCCAATGAGTGCAGACCTCTGAACTCTCTCTAGCTTTTTAACTGATGTCGTCCTCTCCAGTGAGTTCCACCAGACAACGACTCCATATAACAGGATTGGCTTTATTATGGTATTATAGAGCCAAAATACAACTCTAGGCGAGAGGCCCCATCTTTTGCCAATTGCGCCCTAGCATCCATACAAGGCGATTGTTGCCTTCCTTACTCCCTCCTCAATGTTGGGCTTCCACGTTAACTTACTCTCAAGGATTAGACCTAGGTACTTCATCTTGTCAGAAAGCATAATTTCCATTAGTTGACTTTATCCCTATAGGGCAAATGTGCGAGTAGCCAAGAATGTGCACATGTATTGAAAGCTTTGCATAAGTGAAATTGACGGCATGCGAAATTATTTGTATTCTTTTTTTTTTTTGTATATTTCCTATTGTACAGGAAACCAACAATAACGTCCACTCTCGAGAAATTATGCCTGCTTGACTGCAACCACAAAATGTCTTCGCTTCCCGCACTCAATTTGCAAATACTTGAGAGGGAGTAGCTACAATAAAAATGTAGGTAAGTGCATAAATACATATGTACATAAGTGCATATATATGCGTGTTAAAGTCGATTGTTTTCGCACACAACACAAAGCAATACTTACGCACAGCCCTCACAATTCATACAAATTGTTACTAAATTGATTTATTTCATCAAATTTGCGCGAAATATTTATTTGCTTAATCAAAAGTTTAATTATGCGGAAAAGTTCAAGTGCTACTGTATTGTGCTGTATATGTATGTTTGTATGTGTGTATGCATGCGTACTGCAGCAACTTGAATTGGAAAGTGAAGTGCTTGACAACCACGCTCTCGAGTAGGCGAGAGATACTCTATGGCAGTCTGGGTGGTTGCCAATAGTTATGAGGAAATAATGTTGCGATACAAAAAAGTGACATATTTTTGCATAAAAGCTGAAAATACATGATAATGCTCGCTTTCGTACATCTTATGAAGTAAGAATGAAATATATTTTAATTCTCCGAATGAATATCAAGTTTCTTAACATTTTGATATCCAGGTTTACCGGGAAATTCGTCCTAGATACTTGGTTTAAATGGCTGCTCATGTCAGAGCTCACTTGGGCAATTAATTAAATTCGTTATTGTGACACCATACGAGTACACAGAAAGAGAGAGAGAGAGAGAAAGAAGAATCGAACAGGAGGAAAAAAGAATGGGGGTTTTGGGTTGGAGCTGGATGACCACCAAAACGGTGGCTAATTACAATTGCGTCAATCGCTTCAAGCTGCCGATGGAATTGGAGAGGTGTGTAATATTTAAACCAAAACCAAAAAGTGAGAGCCATAAGGCTGAACCTTCATCCGGCGAGAGAGGGACAGCCGAGGAGAAGCTGCTGAATTGGTTCCACCTCATCCTCCGGACAGCTTCTGCAGAAGGGACTTGAAGTCTTACCGCATGGATACCTAAAGGGCAATGCCCGGTAAGCATACTCACCAAATTCGAGAGCTGCGGCTTTGTTAGCCTTAGAAGTTCCCTTGAGTACCCTCGATCTACATGTGGTCAGAAGGATCTCGCAGCATTGCAAGCCTGAGCTCTAACTCAACGCTCTCTGAGTTGACGCGCAACCCATCTTTCCTGAAGCAGACCACAGGTTCTCAATGGAGCTCAACCTTCTCATTTTGCAGAGAAACCATCTTGAGGGTCCCCTGCATACTCAGCCTAGCAGTTTTCCAGCCCATCAATATCGAAGTATTTGTATGCAGTCGAGAGAGCAATCTGGTATTCCCCGACTAATTTCTAACATACCAACAACGAGCTGAGGTCGCAAATTGCCGCTTGGTTGTCGGAGTAAATGTTTACCTTCTTTACAGTAATTGCAACCAACACACTGCTTCTTTTATTGTGGCTACCTCCACTTGAAAAACATAACAGTAGGCCGGTAGCCTAAATTTAAGCTTGATGGGGAGCTCCTCGCATAATACTCCCCCACCAATCCGTCTGTCCGACTTCAAGCCAACCCCGCCCACTCCTACTTTGGTAGAATATGAATTGAAAAAGTACCGCTCGGACCTAACAAAGATGTGCATTAATCAAGAATGAGAATGAACTCAAACCTCTCGGCAGTTAAAGGCATTATTATTTAGGTAATGTGTAAAACTTAATCATTTTCGAAATATTCGATTTTAACTTTTTCTAATGTTAGTTCAAGAGCCCAATTTTTTTCTGTTTTTAGTTAAAGGGTATCAGTTAACAGAACCCTCAATAAAAGGTTAACCAATCTAAGAAGATTTCACACTAGACCAATACATAAAATCTAGGTGGCCTTCTTGTCTGGAGAATTATTATCAATATGAATGAAACAAGTGTTAAGTACTATCTGCGAACTTATGAAAGGGACCCGGTAGTACAGAAATTTCAAAAAATCATTCCATTATTCCGAAAGTATAGTATCTTAAGAATATACTGTGATATTTTCATGCGGAAATTTCCAATCTTATATCTGCTACAGTCCATTAACTTGGTAGAGAGCGGTCCGCGCGCTCCAACTCGTTTATCTCGAAACGACTTGTTTCGGCCTGGTGTTGTCAAATCAAAAAAAAAACTATATATTAAACCGAATCGACTGAAAAAAAACCGGTTTTAGGAGTGTCAAATTCAAAACTGCGCCATTTTGTCATTTTTTTTTTATTTTAGTAGCGGGACATATGTAACTGCATTCATACTGATTAATAATTTGTTTGGTTTTTGTGTTTCAGATAAATATAAGAGTCAAAATGGACAACACCGTCCAGGGCCGATTTTTCGGGAGGGTCAACTTCAGCGACATTTTTAACTAAAATTTAAAAAAAAATTTTCATTTTTGTATGTAAAAGAAATTGAGTAAAACGCCTAAAAAATTTAAACATCGTTTTTAATTTTTGTTATTGTAAAAAAAATATCCTGAAAATGCCCTAAATTTTCGAGCTCTAGACCAGTGGGACCCCTTAAGTCAAAGCAAATTTGTCAAAAGTTTGTTTCCATTAACCTTAATCAATAAATGATCATTGCGGCAATGAAACCCAATAAATATCTAAAAAGTCTTGGACTTTTTTTATTTAGGATTTACCTTTCCTGGTCAAAAACTCAATACAAAAATGGATTTTACATATACCATTTTTTTTGTGACTTCCTCCATTACTGGCATATTGTATTTTGGCTTTTCGTTAATATATATTCTTTTAAATTGGGAAGATGTCTTTAACTTCTACATTAACTAAATTAAAAATATTTTCTATATATACAATTTTTAATAAAAATTTTTGATTATGACTGATTAAAATACGTCATACAATTTTCTTGTTGAATAACTTTTTTATTAAAAACAAAAAAAGATTTTTAATGAGTGAAGTTTTTGTTTTGACCTTTGCGCGCTCCATTGCTTGTCTGCTTGTCTGTTTGCATACTGCAGCTGTCTAACGAACAAGTGTCAAACATGATTGATATACGACGCTATTTGCAAAAATTATAAATCTTTCGATAGAGTGAATAAATGCCATCTTGCATAATAACATATGAACACTTGTTCTTATGTTTTAAGTGCGGCGCTTTTGACACAAGCGACAAAAAATCAAAGGAGGCCATTCAAATTTAAAGACACTGAGTTGTGGTTGAGCTAATCCAGCATAACCACCATTAGGCTGTAAAGGGCTTCAAGATTCTTTAATGGCAAAGATTATAGATTAAATGGCTTGGCCATTCGAAGCAAAATTGTGAGAGTAACATCGGCTGTCACGTCATATGGGACTCAGGGTGTTTGGCCGAGCTCCTCCTCCTATTTGTGGTGTGCATCTTGATGTTGTTCCATAAATGGAGGGACCTACAGTTTCAAGACGACTCCGAACGGCAGATATTTTTATGAGGAGCTTTTTCATGGCAGAAATACACTCGGAGCTTTGCCATTGCCTGCCGAGGGGCGACCGCTATTAGAAAAATGTTTTTACTAATTTTGCTTTCACCGAGATTCGAACCAACGACCTCTCTGTGAATTCCGAATGGTAATTACGCACCAACCCATTCGGCTACGGCGGCCGCCTAAATACTTATACCTTTGTCAATTTTACTGTGATCGACCTGAAATTTTGACACAATACCCTAGAGATACTATTCAATAATTGAAAAAATATAAAGTAGTTAAAAAAATGTAGATCTCTTATTTAATATTGTTTAAGAAATATGAAATTAATTCATTTATTCATTTAATTCATTTAATTCAATTAATAGTCTAAAAATACAGTATTTCTTACAGACTATGAAAACAGATTAATGCTAAATTGATTAATCAAAGTAAAACTAAACTTATAATTAACTAGCTTCAATTGTAATGAGTAAAAGAAAAAGATAAAATTTCTTATAACTTACAAAGAGGATTAATTCATTTTAGTAGGTCAAGAAATACAAAGTTTCTTACTAACTACATAGAACTAAGAAGTATTTATATAGAAGTAGTTGACAAAATTAAAGCTTATTAAACTAAATTAACAGAATATATTAGGTAATTATTTAGAATTCTTACAAAGGAAGAGATTTTTTAATTGTGTATTAAATACCTGTTTCGCTCTGGAAAAGTCTAGGTCCAAAAGGGAGGCGAGATAGTTAATGTCAGACAGCGTTCTAACAAGAGGTGCTTTGGAACTATATAATGTCCTCCTAACGCCAACATGAAAAATTTTGACACGACGAAAGTTCCTGCAAGGAACATTAAACTGTATTCTTTCAAGAAGAATCGGGCAGTCAATTAGTCCATTAACAAGATCGAAAATAAAAGAAACTGCCTGAAACGTACCTCTGTCACTTAATGGACAGAGACTAATCAAACGACAGCGTGAGACGTATGATGGTTTGGGGTCTGAGAAATTGAGTGAATGTAGCGCGAAACGCACAAAAATTTTTTGAACCCTCTCCACTCGATTTATATGAACTGCATGATAAGGCCTCCAAATAAAAGAGGCATAATCTAATTTGGACCGCACAAACGCAGAGTATAAAATCTTAAGAGTATATGGATCAGTGAAATGCGATGAGCGCCGTCTAACAAACGCGAGCATAGCAAGAGAATTGGAAACGGCATAATTTAGGTGCGTGATAAAAAATTAAATAATATTGTATATGAAATTTTTATAAATTACTAAACATTAAATAAAAATAAATTACCGACCATTTTATGTTGCTAAAATAAATGAAGAAAAAACACAGAAATGAGCATAATTAAAATGCGTAAATGGTAGCGCACAAATGTCTAGCCAATAAATGTGTACACGCTAAGAAGTGCTAAGAATTTCATTAGGCACGTTTTAAATGGTGGCACGCATGCGCAGCACTATAATAAACCAAAACTATAAAGGCAATAACAACAAACGCCTACACAATACATAGTTTTAGTGTAATTACGTGAATACTACGTAAGTGGCTATGGAGCTGCGACTTTGAGACGAGAGTGCGACTCTATACAAACACATACATACATATATACGAGTATGAATTGAAGAACCGCCGCTGCCACCGCACGCACGCACGCACCAAATTGTGTATAAACTCTTCCACAGCCATTGCCTGACTGCCACAAAGGAGCCGGCCGCATGCGCACAAATGGCCAACAATTCATAGACACCTACACGCACAGGCGCGAATGTTGAGTTCAGTCGAAATATCTACAATGCACAAATGGCAGGAAGGACGTATGACGGATCTTTTAATATTCCACGGAAAAATGTGTGCGTCTGTAAATGGTTTCATACTTGTAATGCTGTTGCCATAATTTTATTTCAATTTACAATTTTCTTTTTCATAAGGTTGGTGTGAAATGTTGAGCAACCGATTTTTGTCGTTTTCTCATTTGTTTTTTTTCTTTTTTGTTTTTGAATATTTATTTACTTATTTCAATCGGCAGCAAGTGGTGAAACGGATTTCGTGAAAAACACATAAATTTGCCTAATTGCCTCCACACACACACACGAACTCGTGCATTGCACATGCATTACTCATTCCACATACCGACATGCATACATACCTACATACATATTTACATATATTTAGATGTTACCGAAATAATCAAGTAGCGGCATTTCTTAAGCGTTTCGGAAATCCACACAAATTTAAATAAGACCAACAATGCAGCACGCCGCACATTTTCCACAAATTTATTGTTGGTAATAAAAGTAAAAAATTGTGAGTGCATTGCAATGTGAGTTGAATCATTAGCAGCAGCGGCAACGGCAGCAATGTTGTAATAATCCATTTTATTTTATTATTTCTTATTTGCCTTCTGTTCTCATTCGAACTTCCTGCGCATAGATCCTTACACTTTTAGCACTTTTAATATGCGTCACAGGCCTTTACACAGGCAATGTCAGCAGCGGTAGCGACGCGCATGCGTTCAATGTGGTGGCTAAGGCTAGCAGCCAGAAACCCTTTGCGCTCATTTGAAATGTTTATGGAAGGAGTTTTGGCTCGACTTTGATGAAACGCTGTTTTTATTTATTTTAGAACGTTTGATGAAATCGAATTTGAAGACGCGCTCCTTAGGCGCACAATTACAAGTCCATACACACATACACATATAAAATTATGAGCGCTTGCATGTGTTTGTTCTTCCATTAAATTTTCGCTTTTCCCAACACAAATCCCTTTGGGCTTTGAGGTTTGTCTGCTCGCAGTTGCCGCAAGCGTTTGCTTTTTGTACCAATTTGAATGGGTCTGCGTGTGTGTGTTTGACAATTTTATAGCATCCCAGCAGGGAAAAGCCAGACTAGTTCAAAAAACTAGTTGTAAAATAGTGAGTTAAAAATTAAAAAAAAGTGAGTAGCAATAGGAATATGAGGAGACTTATATAAAAGCAAAGAAAGTTATATTCTATGAGCTGAACCAATTTAGTTTCTCTTGAGCCAACTAAGTTCTAAGTTAGAGGTTCTAAGATGTTGCAGTCTTCAATTCAAGTAGCAGAAAATGCTGCATAATCAAATGGTGTCATAGGCTCTTGTCATTTTTCTTCAGAGTATAATGATGGTACCAGAGAAGGATATAAAACTGAATAAAATAGGATAAACACTAAAATTTATTGAGGATGTTTGGTTCAGTGAAATACCCTAAACACATGAAGGGCACACAGTAGATCTTTCAGCTCACAGTACCATATCCTCTCTTAATAATAATACTAATGATGATCAAACGGAGAATCACTCTTGCTAATAGGTGTTACTATGGGCTAAGTAAGCAATTGAGTAGTCGAGCCCCCTCTCGCATGACCAAACTGACACTTTACAAGACGCTCATCATACCCGTGTTGCTTTATGGCACAGAGGCATGGGTAGTGTCACAAAGCGATGCAGCCGTTCTTGGGGTGTTCGAGAATAAAGTTCTTCGTAAGATCTTCGGTCCTATGCGCGTTGGCGAAAACTACCGTTCAAGAATAAACCACGAGCTGTATGAGCTCTACGCCGACATTGACGTAGTTCAACGCATCGCCATCCAACGTGTACAGAATTGGAGAAGGCGCGCGCGGAGCAGAGGCGCCTGGAGAGACCTAGTGAGGTCGGCCGTAACTCGGTAACGGTTTGTTATGGCCACCTAAGTAAGTAAGTAAGTAAATGATGATGATGATATCAACCACTCCAGGCCTAGTGCAATGTGGTGCAAAATTAATCACTCTTTAAGAAGATTTATAATACTTGTAAATGTCGTCATATATCAATCATGTTTGACGCTTGTGAACTAGGCAGCTACAGTATACAATGGAGCGCATAAAGGTCCATCTCTGAAAATATTTTTTTTTTCATTTAGTAAAAAATTATTCAAAAACAAAATTGGATTATTAAATTTGCGCCACCTTGTACATATAAGTCTCCTGATGAAAATTAAAATTCATCTTCGCATATCGTAGAACGATCGTTTTGAGAGAAAAACTTAGTTTGGTACGTTGAACATAAAGCGCCACGAACAGCATTTAAGGTCTTACTTTCTATTTTGGAAGAACAAAATTTGAAAGTACCGAGATGCTGAAAAACATTGTTAGCTAAGAAAAAGACAGAGGGCAAATATTGAAACTATTGCTAGCTAGGTAGATAGGTAGGTCTGGTGGTTGCCAATATGACACATTTATACCTGTTGTAGGTCCGTTGTGATGCCACTGGAACTTACCCCCTTAACCCTATGAGTTTCTTTTTAAACCATTCTGTAGCTTTTATAAATGAGCAAAGCTTCGTTAAAGCTGTTAAAAATGCACTACCAGGCTAGGCCTCCACACTCACTTAGGAGGTGTCTGATTGTTTCCTCTTCTTCCGTGTTAAGACACCTTCCACAAAAATTGTAATATGGCAGTCCTAACCTCCTGGCGTTGTTACCTATTAAATAATGACCAGTTAATACACCTATCATAGTTGCCTATGGTACTTGCGGCATTAGCTCCCATCCGAGCTCGTTCAGCTTGCCTAATGGTTGCCTTGCGGTATGAGGTCTTGCGCTGTCGTGGTGAAACAAAACTTTGCGTCTATTCACTAAAAACGGTCGATTTTTTTAAGTGCCTCATTCAGGTTTGATAGCTGATGGGAATAATAATCAACAGTTATCGTCTGATTTGGTTCCAGAAGTTCATAATAAACAATACCCGCCATATCCCACCAAATGGACAGGAGAATCTTCTTGGGGTGAAGGCCATCTCTAGGGGTCGGTTCTGGTGTTTCATCTTTATCTAACCATTGGCCCTTGCGAGCAGAATTATTGTAAAGGACTCATTTTTCATCGCCAGTAGCGATACGGTTCAAAAAACTTTCATTTTCAAGCCGCTGCATTCACTCTCTGCTGAAGGTTGGCGACGGAAAGTCTATGCGGAACTCATTTTCCCAGCTTTGAAACTTTTACCAACTGAACCAGGTGCCTGTGAACTGTTCCATGCGATGAATTTAACCTCTGAGCTATAATATCGACTGTCAAATTTGGCTCAGCTTCCGCGAGTTCGAGCAAAGCGTCGGAGTTAAAGACTTCAGGACGACCAGCGCGCGGGGCATCCTCCACGTCGCAGTTACCACTTCGGAATTTTGAAAATCACCTTTGCGCAGTCCTTACACTCACGGTATCCTCTCCTTGAACAGTGTTTATTTCTGCAGCAGCAATTGTTGCATTTTTACCACTTTTATAAAAAAAATGCAAAATGTGCCTCTTATAGGCGTTCGAAGATTCCATTTCATTTTTTAACGGCACGTGCTTCTATTTGCGATTAAAATCACTTGTTGAATGCACGATATATCAAAGAAAATATAAATTGTTCCGTTATATTCCGCGAATAATTTTTTGTATGCAAAAACCGTGCAAAAGTGAAATTATGGGTAAAATACGCACGAACTTATGAACTGACCTGATACGTCATTTAGAAGTTTAAAATATTCTATGACTGTTTTTGATAAGTGTGTTTTGGATTCTAGCGCTTTTGACTGTCTGAGTGGAGAATGCTATCGTTTTTATTGCTGTAAGTCCCTCTTTAATAGCAGTGACTTCCGCTTGAAATGCACTGGAATGATCAGGTAGGCGAAATGATTGGTTGACCCCAAGTTTAACAGAGTACATCCCTCCACCTTCTTTGTTATATAATTTTGAGCCACCTGTATAGATAATTATACTAGCAGTACGTTATACAATTCCTTTTTAGAAGGAAACAGGAATACAGGAGAATTTTTCTTAAATTGACGAGTGTCCCCTACGATTCGTTCTGAGTAGATCGATTTCTCTTCATTTGAGAGCGGACTTGCTAGCAAACAATTGCTATATATTGACTATATTACCATTGCCGATGCAATCTGTTGTTTTTTTAAGGTAATGAAAAAGTGGTGCCGAAAAATCGTACTATGATGGGATGTATTATTTTAGAACTAAAAAAATAATAAACAGAATGTAAAGTATTAAATTTATGCTTGACAGATTTGTTCAATAAAGAATATGATTCATCATTTTCAAGACAAAAATTTTAAAAACGTGTTTAAACCCGATAAAATAATCGAGTATGTGCAACATAGACAGACAAAAGGAAAAAAGAACCTCAAGCCATATAAAAATTTCGATGTGGTTTTTTTAGGGTCAAGAACGTCTAGATAATATCAAGATAAATATAAATATGTATTTTAAGTAATGTATTTCCTGCACAAAAGAATCCACAAGACTGGCAAGACTGCTGGTAGGTGGAAATTGCAGGAAGACGGACATCTAGGACCACCTATTTTTTTCAAACCACAATGTCAAATGTGTTCATAATTTACTTTAAGGTTTGACATTTACGAAATGGGACGCTATACGCTTGAACAAAATTGGGAAATATTGAAAACCTATTTCCAAAGTGGTGAGTCTTCTTCTTCTTCCGCGGTTACAGTAAATGGCGAGCGTTACCGTGACATGCTCAACGAGTTTTCGTTTCCAAAAATTGAAGAGGATGACATAAACGACATCTGGTTTCAACAGGACGATGCAACTTGTCACACTGTCAAAGTTACACTCGAACTTTTGGCTACCGTTTTTGAAAACCGAATAACCAGCCGAAATTCCGATATCAATTGGCCGCCTCGGAGCTGTGATTTAAGCCCGTTGGACTATTTTTTGTGGGGAGCCGTTAAGGGCAAATGCTATGCGAACGATCCAGAGACGATTGATGCTTTAAAACACGAAATCGAAGTTGCCATTCATGAAATTGGAGCCCAAACAATCGAAAATGTGCTCAAAAATTGAGTCGATCGAATGGCCTACTGTAAAGCCCGTCGGGGCAGTCATTTGAACGATATTATTTCTTATTCATAAATGACAATGTTCAATCTTCAAAATAAAAAACTAAGTTTGAAAAAATATTGATTAGTTTTTTTTTATAGCCGATTCAAAAAGCAAATTTTACATGAGTCACCCTATAGAATAATCTGTGACACTCACCACTGATGTCGCAGACCTTTCGTAGACCTTTTATATCACGCAGTTTCTCTCCGGTCACGAGTATTTTAGGCAATGCCTTTTCAAGATGGGCAAAGTAGATTCAACCGACTGTATACGCGGTAACAGTTTAGCAGATAACGCAAGCCACACATTTTTCGAATGCAAAAGATGACAAGAAGAACGCGATAGACCCCAAGACGTAGTAGGAAATGTTGCTGCCGAAAATATAGTCTCAAAAATTAAAGAAAAAAATAAATAAAATTCGGAAAAGATGGCTTTCTATATACATAGAAAATGTGCTATGCAGGAAGAAGCGCGCCCTGGATGCAGATGTAAAGATCACGTAGGGCAATAAGAGACTGCATCCCGAAGTTATGCGAGACCGGTTCCTGGGTCGATCTAAGTCATGATGAGGAGAATGTCTCTTAGTGAGTGCGAGTCCCATATACCACCGATGCGACGGCGCCTTTGAGTTGCTTAAGTGACTTTTTAAACACTCCTCAACTCACTTACGACCTCACTGAAGCACTTCCCGACGAAAAAAACAAAAAAGTAGGAATTTCGTTTCAGAAACTATAAAAAGCTTTACCAACTCTGACGAACCCAAAATCTAATTAAGAAAAGCACTAGAATTGGATAAAAAACGCTTTTTTCAAAAAAGGGCCTTCGCAGAAAAATCCTCGCAGCCAACGGACACAAAAAATATGAATACGAAATTTAACTGGCATTTTGTTTATGTTCCTAAAATGAGCAACTTAAATTTTATTACTATTAAATTTCCTTATAATATAAATTTGAATCAAATTTTGAATTTTTTACAACTTACTTAAAAGAAGTTTCATTTTATATTAAGAAAAAATAAATTTTGTGTACACTTTTAATATTTTTTTTTTTTTTTTTTTTTTTATTACAAACATAGATACAATATAAAATACATAACAATGTTTGTTGGCACTGCAACTAGTTACAGATAAACTAACGAGCAGTACAATTTTGGTAACATAAATAAAATTTTGTGAAGAGATTTTCATAGTCCCTTCCTTAAGTTAACAGCCATCATGCCAGATCATGTGGTTTAATTCGATGCAGTCGTCGAGTTAGGCCTGAGGTGTTGAGCAGATTGCTAGCTTCCTCGTTCACGTGCCTTTGAAGCCTATGGGAGTGGGCTTCTGCTTGTTTTTTAATTTCTTCAGCGACCGTAGGGATATTGAGGTCACGATGAATATCCTTATTGCGAACGAACCAAGGTGCGTTGAGAATATCTCGAAGGATTTTATTCTGGAGTCGTTGAAGTATATTTATATTACTTTGACTGGCGCAACCCCATAATTGCGCGCCATAGGACCACACTGGTTTTATAATTTGTTTATATATCGCTATTTTGTTATATATGGATAGCTTTGATCTTCGTCCAATTAGCCATTTAATTTGTATTACCTTCAGATGGATTTCATGCCGTTTAAGTTTTATATGCTCCTTCCATCGAAGCTTAGCATCAAGCGTCATGCCAAGGTATTTTGCAGTGTTTGCATGTGGTATTGCGGCACCTAGCAGCATTATTGGATAATGATTCACTTTTTTGTTGGTGAAGTTTACATGTATTGACTTGTTATTGTTCAATTTTATGCGCCAAGTCTTCGTCCATTCTTCAATAGCGTTTGTTGCAATTTGAAGTTTGGTTGCAGCTTCTTCAGCACATTTTCCAATTGCTAGGATGGCAGTGTCGTCGGCGAAAGTGGCGATCAAGCTATTCGAGGGAATCGGCAAGTCTCTGGTGTATAAAAGGTATAAGAGCGGACCAAGAATGCTTCCTTGCGGCACACCAGCATTTATTTCTTCAAGGTCAGAGTATTCATTTCCTTGTTTAACGCGAAAGTAGCGTTCACTCAGATACGACTTTAGGAGGGCGCAAAAACCGCTTGGAAGGCAGGTATTTAGTTTGTTATTTAAACCGTCATGCCAAACCTTGTCGAAAGCTTGTGCGACGTGCAAGAATACTGCTGAACACACGTTATTCTGTTCAAAAGAGTTTTCAATTTCGGCTGTGATTCTATGCACCTGATCGATGGTTGAGTGCTTACACCGAAACCCAAATTGATGCGAAGGTAACAAATCTTTAGAGTCGATAATTGGCGTCAACCGATTGAGGATGAGCTTTTCAAATAGCTTACCAATTTGAGGCAGCAACGAGATTGGTCTGTACGAGGAAACAAGATGTAGATCTTTTCCCGGTTTCGGAATCATTATCATTTCCGCAACTTTCCACAGGGTTGGAACATAGTGAAGCTGAATTGAATGATTAAATAACTTTACTAATTTAACCAAACTTATGTAGGGTAACTTTTTTAAAACCTCAGCTGTAATTAAATCGAATCCGGGCGCTTTTTTATCTTTTAGTTGTTTTATTTCCCTTTTGAGTTCTTTTATAGTAATGAATGAAATAGGAGTGTTTTCATCTACAGTATGAGTATACAAATTGTCAGATTGATTTTCGTTGGGTTGGAAAGTTTCTGTTAAGTGTTTTGCAAAAGCTACTGCCTTGTCTTTGTCACTTTTTGCCCATGTATTATTATCTCTTTTGATTGGAGGAACATGACAATTTGGTCTTTTCAAATATTTAGTACACTTCCAAAGTGAGTAGTCACCTTTTTTATCAGATCTCAAGCTTGAAAGGTATTGATTTATTGATTCATTTTTAATACAATTTATTTCATTATTTAATTCTTGTGATGCTTTGTTGAGCTTGGTTTTGTCACTAGGGGAACGAGTATGTTGCCATTTTCGCCGTAATTTTCTTTTGTTTGTGATGAGCTGCTTAATTTCTTTGGGGTAGTTAGCTCCATTTGTTACCCTTTTGAAATTGGGTGTACTCATCCAGGCAGCTTTCTGGATTTCTTGGACAAACCTTTGAACTTCTTCTTCTAGTTGATCTTTGGTGGTTACTAAGAAGTCATTTTGTTGAATGTTTTGAAGAATTTTTGCAAAGGATTTCCAGTCAGTATTTTTATTATTGAGCGTCGGTTTACTTTCTTTCTCGATTATTGTTTCACTGATAGTTAAGAATATTGGTGAATGATCAGAATTGAGATCAGAACCTTCGGCTATTTGAATAAAATTCGTTGACAGTTTTTTTACAATGAAAAAGTCGATCAGGTCCGGAGTTTTATTGACATCAGTTGGCCAATATGTTGGTTTCGCCGTAGAAATGAAGTCACATCCAGTTTCTCGCGCTGCTTTGTACAACTCACGTCCTTTCACTGTGGTTAAACGTGATCCCCAATAAACATTTTTTGCGTTAAAATCTCCACCAATTACGAACTTAAATTTGTGCATGTTGATGAGTTTCTTGTATTCTTCTGAAGATATATTGTATCTTGGTGGACAATATATGGCAGTGATTGAAAGTGGTTGGTTTTTTGTTTGGATTGTTACAGTTGTGGCTTGGAATATTTCTGTACTTAAATTGAAATCTTCGTACTGCTCAATATTTTTCTTAATAATTACGGCACTACCACCCCTTGGACAGTTGCTTGGGTGTGTAGTGTGGTAGATATTATAATGCTTGAATTCAATGTGCGATTGTTTGGTAAAGTGCGTTTCAGAAATAAGACAGACGTCAATATGTTCTAATTCTAATAAAATTTGTAATTCATTTTTGTGATTTTTTAAGCCGTTCGCATTCCATGCCATAATTCTCAGCATATCAGTCATTGTGTTTGTTACCTTTGGACAGTATTTGTTTTTCAAGATCATTTAACCGTTTATGGAGGCTTTTGTTGAAATCTTCTTGATTATTCAATTTGAGAAGTATTTGGGCAAGAATCTGGTCATTGTTTGTTATTTTGTTTGATATCGCAATCTTCTTATCTTCTTTGAGAATTTCAGCAAAAGATGGTTTTTTTGTTTTCACAGCATTTATTTTAGTAACTTTATTTATAGTATCGATAACTTTATTACTATGATTTGGCATTTGTTGTTTATTCCTGTTCTTATCACGGATTTTTTGCAATTCTTTCGCGACTATACATCCCCTGTAATTAGCGGGATGGTTTTCCCCGCAGTTGCAACACTTTGGGTTTTGGTCTGACGGTTTTTTACATTCAAATGTACTATGTTTTCCACTGCACTTTACACATCTTGGAGTTTTGTTACAGTAGTTCTTGGTATGACCAAATGCTTGACAACTTTTGCATTGGGGAATCAGATTTGATGCTTTGACAGGTTCAATAACAACGATTGAGTGGAGGACATGGTTTATTTTGTAAATCTTGTTGATATCTTCACTGGGATCAAAAGTAACCATAAACATATTTAAAGGTTCTTTACTTTTCCATTTTAGCTTGTTCACAGCATTTAAAACGTTAAAGCCTTGATCATTTAGGTCAGCTATAATTGCTTCAGGTTCACAAGTGTGATGCAGGTTTTTTATCATCACTTTAATTGGTCGCGTTTGCTTATTTTGGTACGAAAACCAGGATATTTCTGATTCTGTTAGCATTTTAGTTACTGACCTGTAGTCGTCACTGTGTGTAACATTTATTTTGTATATATCATTGTTTAATAATTTTAGAGTGAATGGGTTTTTAATCAAATTTTCTATTGCGATACTTAGTTTTTGATAGTTAGTGATATTTGATACCATGATAGGCGGAGGACGAGGTTCATATTTTTGGTTCCCATTTTTCGAGGCGGAGATTTCAAACACGGGGGGATCGTTTACAGTGTGCTTATCGGATACTAGATATACAGGAGATCCTTCAGCTTTCCGTTTCTTATTGGGTCTTTTATTTTTCTTTAAAATCCAATCGGTTTCTAAAGCTAATTCCTCTTCATCAGTTTCATATGTTACTTTGACCTCGTTATTTGTCTGTTTGGAAGCATAAGCACTAGTAAAACTTCTATTTTCAAGCTTAAGTTTCTCATTTTCGTCTTTTAATTCACGACAAAGTGCTTCTAAATCGTTTAGTTTTTGTATTAAGACTGTTATATCGAAGGTTTTAGTGTTTTTAGACGTTATTCCACCGCCTGGCGGCGGAGTGCGAGCAGTTAACATTATAATTTATTTAATATGAAATAGAATATTTGAAAATCTAGAATGTATGTATGTCTGTTTCTTTTTACATTTTAACTTGCCTGAAACTGTGTTTTTGTAGAAACATGTTGGACCAGAGCTTTTTGGTTCGTATGGAGAGGTATTTCGCTCATGCATAGCCGGACAATTGACATTTCATAGCACATCGCCGGGTGAAGAAAACCAACGCTCACATGGAAAAAAAGATTCTAATTCGTATTCTAACTCGTTAAGCGGCAAGGTGAACTCGTAGTATTCTCGTTCACAATAAGCATTTTTCCCTGCAGGGATGTTCCTCTTCTCACATGCATTCATTTGGGTTATCGAACGGAAGCGATTCCGTTTCGTCTTTTTTTTTTGTTTTTATTCCATATTTAATTTAATTCGTTCATTTTTTTTAATGCATTTTAATCTAATTGTTTTTTTTTGCTTCGAATTTTTGGTTTCCCCCAGGCATTTTCTGTGTTTTATAATTTTTCGCTTCAAACGACTTAAACCTTTTTTGCTCATTACCTCAATTGCGACGATTCATATGCGTTTGACATTTTTTTACATGCCCTCTTTTACTGAGCCAATATCAATAAATGTACGTATGCGTGTGTGCACATATGCATACATCCATACATACATACATGTATAAGTACCTTCGTTCTCTAAGGCGATCCATCGATTTATGCTCTTATTACCGATTTTGTTCAACTCTGATGAGACGATCTCGCTCTGCTTATAAGCTAGGCAGAGAGGGGCAATACTAATAAAGTTGGATGAAATATATTTAAAATGTGAATGGGTGTTTTCAAAAGGACATGTTTTTTTCTTTTTTGTAAAATGTTTACATTTGGACTCAATTCAGCGATTGGCAACATTTGAAATCATGTCATACTTCTTGAATATTAGGATGACTTTTAGGTCCGTAAAACGCTTTTCTTCCAAAGATAAGCGTGATTTCCCAAAAGGATAAAAGTTTCAGGAAATGATTGAAACTAAAAGCAATATTTGAACACTGCGGAAAAATTTAACTCGCTGCAAGAGTGGTGAAATATAAGATTATTCAGAACGAAGTTAAATTTTCAGAGTATTTTTGCTGTGACCTAATTTTACCTGTAGACTGGCTTTTAAAGAGAACTCGGTGGAAAGTGTCAAAATAGTGAAGGAAAAATTAAAAGTTATATATATATATATATATAATTGGCGCGTACACTTTTTTTGGGTATTTGGCCGAGCTCCTCCTCCCATTTGTGGTGTGCGTCTTGATATTTTTCCACAAATGCAAGGACCTACAGTTTTAAGCCGACTCCGAACTGCATATATTTTTATGAGGAGCTTTTTCATGGCAGAAATACACTACAAATTAAAAGTTAGTTAAGTGGGTTAATTTACCGGAGAGAGGGAATAGGAAAGAGAATACTAAGTGGCATTGTTTGTGTAATTAAACAAATGTAAATCAACTGATATTGTCATATTTCCTGATAATTGAGCATCGGCTCCGCGATCTAAGCATCCTTAAGCCAGGCATCCAACAAATCCATCTGATCTGGTCATTGTCGTCGTGGTTTTTTATGTGCGTGCCGTGGTTCAAAAACATATCCGACTCTGGTAGACAAATGTGCGCGAACAAATCTGCTTTATATAAAAATATTGTCGCAACTAAGTCGTTCCTACTGTCGAAGAAGGCTTTAAATTCCTTTGCCTATAGATGGTAGTACCCTTTGTTATTATTTATAGAAGGTGATCAGATTGGAGGTTCTTTTTCCTATAGGGGTTTTTTGGCAGATCACGCGTGACTACTAATTTTTGACAGTATTCATTAGCATTTCATCAAGGAGAGACTTACGCCTCAACAACGTTTTCAAATCGTACAATTGCGCTACGAAAATCGACGCTCTGCGAAAAATGTTCATCGCGCGCTCAGGCCAACTTATGGTGTTCAGCGATGAGGCCCATTTTTGGCTTAATGGCTGAGTAAATAATAAATAAATATTTGGGCTGAAGAGCAATCCGAAGTCCTTCAAGAATAGGCATTGCAGTCATTGAAAACAATCGTTTGGTACGGCCTAAGAGTTGGAGGAATCATCGGCCCAGTAGATTAGCTTCTAAGATCGTGTGATATCACACCTTTGGACTTTTTTTATGGAGGTATGTAAAGTCTAAATGCTTTGTGTGTAAGCCTCGATTGAGGCATTGGAAGCCAAAATTACTAAAATTATTCACGAGATACCAACCAAAGTCCTCCAGTGAATCATTCAAAATTGATGTTTACGGATGGCCGAATGACGGCGCAGTTGCGGCCAACAGCCAATATTTGAAAAGGATTATCTTTAAGAAATAAATGTCATGAATGGTTCTAGAAGAAATAATAAATCAACTTGAATTTTCGTTGTTTTATTTCAATTTAAAATTCAATACCTCTAAATAGATCCAGATTTACTAACATCAGATCGGTTTATTGGAGAAACATAGTTGAACAGAATTTTGTCTTACGATTGTTCAATGTGGGCATTATATTAAAAAGCAAAAACTGTTCTCAGTGGATCGAAACAATTGCTCTGTGAGTCCAGTGACGAATCTGTAGGATGTACATATATATATATGCACATTTATATGTAAGCACATTGGAACTACGTATTTTTTGCACACAAAGGCAAACCGTGGGCCCAACGAGATGATGAACCAAATCTTTACCCTAAGCGGCCTGATTAATTACGTTGGATGCTCATATGACTACTGAACTTTGTCTCTCAGACCATAAAATTGGCCTGTTTATCTGTTAGCGGTGCCAAGTAAGGATATCTACTCTATAGTTGTAAATATGAGATGGTACGTATGCCTCTCATAAATAAGGGCGTATTTTTATCATGAAAAAGTTGAAATTTTGTGGGTGCAAATTATTAATTTATTTTAAAAAGTCATCTGTGTAGATGAATAATTACATAATTTCTTTTTTCCCCTCCTTTTTTCATTCCCCTATTCGACGCAAATATTTTTTCCCCCAAATAGAGAATGTTTTGAGCTGACAAGCTTTTTTACTAGCTAAAGCGAAATAATAAACCAAACGTTTGCAAGAACACGAAATTATCGTTTTTGCACGAATCTCAAAACAAAAAATAACAAACAAAAAAATTCGAAACAAAACACAATTCTTGAAAAAAATGCTTTGCGAGGTAAATATTTTTATTTTAGATATGTAGAACTTAACAAGGCCGACTCGAACAGTATTTTCTTCCTCATGATACTGACATGGAGCATGGATATCAATATTTTTATAACCAGACTTTGTAACAACGAACAAATATCGAACGAATTCTTCATTTGACATATCTACTGATGATCCAATACGCCAATGACTTTTAATCCAATATGCATAAAATCTGCGCGATGAATGGTGGCGGAACTGATTTTTGTTTCAATTTAAGGTTTTACATGTGTTATGTAGTAAAACAATGTTTAGCTTTCGTTTGTAATAAAAATTAATTGTAATCGCCTCCATGATTAATACTTTTTTGCATTGATTTTTAGGAAAATATTTTAAGTTATTTGAACTTACCATAGTCACGTGTATTTTTGTTTTTTTTTCACTGTTTTCCAAAGATCGTACCTACGGTGTGCAAAATAAGTTAGTTGGGTGTAATTAATTCAAACCGCACTGTTCTTTACCACTGTTAATACGTAACAACATTCGAAAACCCCTACTGTAAACATTATTACAGCGTATAAGACTGTAACTGCTGTTAGACTACTTTAAATCAACAGAGAGGCCAATAAAATAAGACTATTTACATTAAAATGTACCAATTCTCGTTAACAGCGGATTTTGCCAAGTATCAGCAACTACCAGGGTCCATGCGTTGAAGCGAGATACCTATAGCACCATTGATAAACTACAACCATGGCGCGCAGACGTGAGCAAAGGCATTGAATGCAGAGCTAAAGAAAAAATGGCGAAAGTGAATTCACAGCTGTTAATATAAAACTAACAGTGGCAGCACAGTTAACACAGCACTCAAAGCAGTAAAGACGAGAGCTCCACTTTAGCAGTAATTGAGTACACTGAGCACAGCGGCAGTGCAGTAACAGCGTCGTGGACTCGCACAATATATTTACTCCAAAAACCAGTTGGTTTCATTGACGTTACATAGCAGTGATGAGTGCCAGAGTGTTGTTGCGCATAAAACGTTTTGTGAGAGTAGCAAAAGTGGTTGTTTTTGCCTGCTTGTGTTATTATTACTGCTGGTAGTGTGTTGGGTTGCGTTATGTTCTGCATTTTTTGTTGTCGTCGTTGCTATTTCTGTGTGCTGTTGCCGCTGTTTATGATTATGAGAGGATATCAAAACTTGACTCTTGTATTGCACACAAAATCAGTAAAGCAACAAAAACAAAACACTAATATGAATAGCAAGTCGGTAGTTGTAGTTGCAGAAGAGGAGGTGACCATCGAGCATCGACCGAGTCGAGTCAAGTCGTCAACATCACAGTCACCGTCGCCGTCGCTGTCATCGGATGTGTAGGGGAATGATAATGTTGGAATATGACGGAAGATATGAGTGCTGGTTCTCGTGCGCTGCTACTATTGCTACTCCCTTTGCAGTGTTGTTATTTTTTTATTGGCATTTTCTTGCTTGTTGTTACTGTTGCGACTGTGGCGAGACGAGTATGACTGAGTACTGCGCTCCGTCATTGTGTGAATATAAGCGTTTTCATTTATGAATTATGTATTTTGTGTTTGTACACACATGCAAACACAAACAAACGGTTGTGCACCTCCTTGCTTATGAATATATGATAATACATTCACTTTTTAGTTATGTACATACCTTCCTACATTGTAACGCAATTTTGCTTTTGGCAGGGCTGCAAATAGTGCTGCGCATTTGTTGTAGTCTTTCTACATGCACTCATACCTACATACCAATGTCTGTAGAAATATGTATGTTTATGTAGGATTATGACTGCGCGTTTTCTTACTGGTGCGTTGCTCAAGGTGTCTAGTTATTGCAATATTACATATTTTCTTGTTGTTGGCTGTAGATATGGATATATATGAATGTGTGTGACTGTATGTGTTTCTGTTTGCGTTTACCTGTTTCTATAGAAGAAGACACCTCTCCATTAAATTATCAGCAGAGGTCGCTTTCGCGCTGAGCTTCTTGATTGCTAGCCACAGGCGTGTCAAGATTCGCAGAAACGATGGGCCTTTATGGAATTAAAGCAACGCTTTTCACTGGCTCGAGTCTTCAAATGCTTATATAAGTTCTTCACAAAAATGGATATGCTGACTCACATTAAACGGTTTAAGAGGTAACTGCTGAACAGCAACACTAGTCGCTGTTTCTTGTTCTCCCTGAATCTTTAAATGATGAATATATATATTTATGAATAGAATTGATTAGGTATTTTTCAGGAAAGATATAAATCAAGTGTCCAAAATTTTTCTTTCTTCACTAAATATTTTGTTGAGGGCATTTAACACATACATATATACCTAGAATATAATAATATATGTACTTGTATATCGCGAGATTGATGCCACCAACTATAGTTATTAAGGCTCACTAATAGTGACTATTAATTTTTATTTCAGTGCCGAAAACAACATCCGATACAACTTTCTAGAGAATTGAGTGAGATATCTTTCTGTTGTCGACCGGGACTTTTGACACTTCATTTTAAAAATACAATGGGCTTGCATGCCCTCAAAGCGTTTTGAAAACGTTCAAAGATATATGTAAATGCATAGGTAGTTTATCACAAAGATGCAACTTTTAGTAAGGAGCAGTTTTTAGAAAAATGCGTAAAATGGGTAAAAATTTCAAATATTTCAGCGTGATATATGTATATACATACATATGTACATATATGCATGAATTTTAATATTAAGCGTGTACGCAGAAGGCATTGAAAATTTATATTCGAATAATTTATCGGATAGCTCATAAAAATACTGTTTTAACAGTTATAATGGTGAAACACTGACTCCAGCATTAATTTCATGACTAGCCATTTCAGGAGAAGATTTAGAAGTTTCTAATACCGTAATCTGGAAGAAAAAATATAAGGGAATCGACTAAAGAATATTAAAAAGTGGAAAAGTTGCAAAGTGGACTTAGGGCGAAACGAGTGCATTATCCAGAGATAGAAAAGTGGAATGGATGATTTGAGAAAATTTAACAATTTTATGTAAGTGCATTGGTACCTTAGAAAAAAAAGGATGTCAAATTATTGGTCTTTTTAGAGCAAAATTTGCAGCTCGATAAGAAAAACCCAAAAATTTGCAACTTTGCTAAGATCATCTTCAATGAGTTTTACTGACAGAAAACTATTTTCGATGTATTCAGTGAAAGAATGAAAAAAAATATTAAAGATGTGTCTGCATTTATGATGTTTTTTTTGGTATAAGTACATACATCTGTTTAAATACTTGCGATTTCAGCAAAATAAATGGTCAGGGACTTGAATGTTTGCTTTTCATGATGAAGTAGTACTAAAATAAATAGGCTTTAATGCTTAAAAGGAGAAAAAGTAAAGTTTTGCGCATAATATTAATTAGCATTCACTCATTTTTTAATATATTAGTTTGGTGAAAAAGAAATCCATTATTTTTGCGTAAAATTTGTGCGCGATTGGCTTAAAACTGTTTTATCGTCCATATTTAGCTCCTGGGCGATGCTAACACTACTAACATGCCGGTAAACTTGTATTACTTGTATGATTTTAACGACATTTTCGACATTATCGACATTTTCTTTAACATCAGAAATTCTTTAGCGGAATCGACGAAACCAAAATTGCACGTAATTAGCTGTTACAGCATCGGCGCCATAAACACAATGCACAATTTCAGCGAGTTGACTTGCATTTTCGCCTTTATCAAATAAAAACTGTAAAATGTATCGAATTTTCTCCTTGCTGACTTCCCTAACTTAACACCTTGTAACTCACAGCTTAATGGAACAAACAAAAACAGCAATCGAATTGTTTTTGTTTGAAATGTGACCTTGACTTGTTTGATACTTTACTACATATCGATCACTAAAGCCATATAACGAGACAATAATTGACTTATTTTCGCCCAAACTAATTTAGTCTCAAAATATAACACTGAAAATCCCATAAATCGTATGAAATAGGTGCAATAAATATAACATAATTTTTAAATACATCCCTACACACATTATTTCAAAACATATGGTAGACATTCCATTTAGATCCAATTCCAGTTAGATATTGATTTTTCTTATTTAAACTTAATAGTAAGACTGCAAATTCAGCCGAATGGGCAAGTCACTAAAATTTGGTTCTATAGTGTACACAGTGTACTGTACCAAAAATATAATAATCAAATGCATTTTTTTAGTTTACGCCCATTCCACCAATAGTATGATGAAAACGCCATATTTCAAAACTTTCTCTATCTCAGCCAGACAGACTACTAAGCTTACCGCTCCTTAAACCGCTCAAAAAAAAAAAACACTCTCTTAGCTCAAACTCTGCCCGCTAAGGGTGAGTTATGAATTTTTCTACATTTTATATTACATATTATTGGTTAATGCCATGAAAATGAAAACAAACAAAAAAAAGGTAAAAACGATGAGAGGGCGTCAGTTTACCTTACGTATATTTGAACTCATACTAGCTCACACTAACTTACCCTGCTAGTACATAGGTATGTATGAACATATATTTAATATATAGGCTGCTTGCTGACTTTATATGAAAGTTTACAGAGCACATTTCCGAGAAATTGTGTTTTAGTGCTGTGGCCGGGAATACGGTGCAGCTTTTGATGAAAAAAAAAAAAATTATATTACAAAATAAAGCAGCGGCATCGGCTTAAGAAGCACACTTGTTTGCTTACGACTGCGCTGCCGCTGTTACCGCTACTGAGTGAGTAGGTAGAGCGGCACTGCTACAGCACACAGTTATGGTATAAAAATTGAAGCAACAAAAAAAAAATACACAGCACCAAAGAAAAATATGAGCAACAGCGTGTGCAGGTTCTCGTAATGTAATTTTTTCACTTTTTTCTTGGCTTTCTTTGCCAAAAAGAATGAGGGGACCGTGGCGAAGGGAAGCCGGATTGCGATAGGTGTTGCGCTTTAAGGAGCAACTTGTGGGTAGGACCTGCGCATTGATGCGCTATCGTGTTTTGCGCCAACGTGGTGGGTATTTTGAGGTGTACGAGAACTCTTCATCTATTCGGCTTGGAAAATACTTGTGTGCAAATCAAATTTATTTTCTTCATACACCTACTGTGTATATATGTATGTATGTATGTATGTATGGGTGCATGCTTGTATATTTGCACAAGCATTCTTAAGCTCGTATATCAAAAGGATTTATGACTGCTACGCGATTGAAATCGCATCAGCCGCAGCCAGCATTCAAATACTTAAATTTAACTTCAGTTTTGCTTGTGTTTATTTTTGGGAATATAGACGTGGATGCTTGATTAAAATTTGTATACTTTAATAGATAGAATACTTAAAGAAGGGTTAGATAGAATACTTAGAAGGGTCATGTTGTTGGAATGTGGAGTTCATATTAAACCTTTAAATATTTTAAGCAGGACTTTCATGCTAAGAAAGAAGCAGAAATGATTTATTTAAATGTATGTCGTTTAATATTTATTTGGAATTAATTTACTTCTTTTCAGTAGAAAATAGCACTACCCTTAACTTGAATCATACAAAAGAAAATTTGAATACCAAATATCTACGAAGGGTTAAAGGATTTCAGATATGTGGAGTTTATCTAAATTAATATGGCAACTACGTAAATAACTGTTCTTTATTGGCGTCATTACTTTTTTAAGTGCAACACAGAAATAACAGGGTCTTCAGTTTTTTTAAGGCTATACAAAGAAGTTTAATAAAATTTTGCACAAATTAAGAGAAAAGTACATTTTTTATTATATGTTTATACTTTTATTTTTTAATTTTGGTGTGTGACAGGCATATATATCTTGCGATTTGACTATAGTGCGTCTAGCGGAAGACTTCATCGCAGAACAACTCAAGCAAATTCTGAAATTGAGAGCAGATGGAAGATCTTACACAGATATAAGAAAATATTCTTTCATGCACAGCAAAAATGGTTTCAAATATAGTGCAATCAAATTTGTGGAAAAGCTGGAAAAAAGAGGAGGGAAATGAATAACTTCGCTACAAGACGATCGCAGAATTGTAAGCTGATCCAAAGAGACTCCCATGAAGTCAGCCATACAAATTGGAAAAGGTTGGAATTGAAATGTTTCTAAGAGGCCTACGGGAAGATGGATTAGCAGCGCGCAGCTCTCGAAAAAAGCTACTCCTGACACCATAATAAAATTATAAGGCAAAATGTTTCGGTTTTTCAAATTTTCAAGAAAACATGGTAGCTGGACAGCTGACATGCGAACTGACGAGTCTAAAATAGTCTTGTATGGCGGCACAGATTCATGACAATCTGTTAGACATCCACCTGGTACCGAAAAACAACCGCAATACACTATAAAACCCATCAAACGTGGGTTCTCAAAAATTATGGTATGGAGTTATTAGGGCGCAGGCCGAACTTATCTAAGACGAGACAGCTGTGCGTTTTGTAAAGGCGCAGCGTATGCGGTGGCTAGGTCACGTGCTCCGTATGCCTGCCGAATCCGCTGTAAGGAAAGCCATGACTGGAAAGATAATTGATGCGAAGGCGAAGAGAAGACCGAGAAACCGATGGATAGACGCAGTAGGAAGCGATCTCACAGCAATGGGAATTCGCTACTACGAAGAAAAGGTAAGCGATAGAACACTTTGGAGGAGTTTTGTGACGCACCCCGCGTATACATACACAAAATTGATGGCATAATGGAAACCAATATTTATGTGAAAACAATGCAGAATATTATATTGCCATATTGCAGAGAGGAAATGCTAATAAAATGGGTCTACCAGCAGGACAATGATCATAAGCCCAAAGATTGGTTTCGCACAAATAAAATTGAGTTTATGGAATGAGGCAGCTCAGTCCCCCGACCATAATCCTTTAGAAAATGGGTGGGGAGACTTAAACAGACCTTTACACAATGCCAAACCGAGAATAATCAACAACTTTGGGAAATTGTTAAGGATGCGTGGCTGAAGATTCCGAAGTAGCGATGTGTGATGGCCTCAATGCCCCTTCGATGTGCTGCCGTTATAAAAAATTTGGGAAATTTAACTAAATATTAGTTTCAATTTTGTATTTAATTTGTCAATGCAGTTTTTCTTAAATTTTTCTTTCTTAAATTTTTTCTTAGTCAGAATGCGTTACTTATATGGCTACTGCTATTTTAATATTAATCCTGAATTTCTAAATTTTGTTTTAAAAAGTTTTTTTTTTGCGTATTGAAATTTATTCAAAAATGTGTTCAGTAAAAGAATAGAATAATATTTAAATAGAAATAAAAACTTTCTGGTCACATCATAGCACAAGTATTTTTTGAAAAAATATAATATTTTTCTGGTACTGCGATTTCCGTGTTCACAACTGGCGCTTAGCTCCTTTGTTGGCTGTTTGATCGAGCTTTTCTTCTCTTTTTGTGGTGTGTGCGTCTAGTCTACTGCGATGCTAGTTCTTTATCAACAAAGTTTGGTGCAAGCAATTCGAGCGCAATTAGCGGACAGAAGTTATCAGCGGGAAGGGTGCCCTTTCCCATCATGACAATGCAACACAAAGTATGATGAACTGACAGAAACTGGTAGTACTTGGCTGGGGCGTTATGGCCATAACAAATGCATAGCTCGTGCCTGTTGTTCGGTGTACGAGACATTCATTCGCTGAGTTTGGGGTACCCCTTTGGCCTATGTCAAGCGGAATGATTCAATGGTGCGTCTAATATATTTTAGCGTCATTTGCTGCAACAATTTTTGTAGTACATACGCACCTCGAAGTAACTAAATTATGTACTCATATTCATACAGAGCCCACAAAGCAACCACCGCCACGGAATTGTGACTCCACAATATTTCATAGTGGCTTACAAGTTTTGTGTGTTTCACTCTACATTTCTTTCCTTCCTCCGACATTGCTATTGTTTTTTCTGAACCAAATTTTATGTTTCAAACTAACTTTTCCTTGTAAAAAAAAGTGTCCGATAATTTAAAGTCCTTAATTCTGTGTTTTCAATAACATTTATTCTTTTTGCCATAAAATAAATTTATATGCAGGGCTGGCACTTATGGCTTTTAGGACGTATTTGTGCAACCACTCGAACTGCACCAAAATTCATTACCATGGAAATTATTTTTCTCACTTTTCTTTCATTCAACTCATTTCGGTGACCTATCAGCTAGGAATTTTTCAATTATTTGATTTTTCAACAATGTTGGATGTTTTTCGCAAACTATTTCAGTTTTGCTCGGAGCTCGGCCAAGCACTCAGAAGGGTGTTAGCCCCCATTATATATATTGCAGCCTTCCCATAAAGCGCACAATTCGTGTACAAATAATCGAAAACTGCTGCAAGCGTATCGGAATTCATATATTCGATATTTTTCTATTATTAATTCGTAAAATTTTGTACCTATCAACCAAACAAAAAAGTCGGCTTTGTCTAAGACTTGTGCGTTTTTACTTCAATTTTTAATACTGCACCCCTTACAAATCACCCTTTACGTTCGTATATGTACTTAAGAATAAAGTCATTACTCTTTTAATTTAATTAGAAATTTAACACACGTCTTTGAATTTTTGAACGCCATTACCAAAAATATCTAAGATACTTTTTCGCAACTTTCTCGTGGCGCTAGAAACCCGTAAGTATTTTCGTTTCAAAGCAGCCCAAGTCCCATTATATATTCAAATAGTGTTTTTCAATGTGCTTTTAATGCTAAACAAAATCTAATGAAATGAAAATAAATAAAAATTCTTTTGGACCAAAAATATTTACATACTTACGTACCGCATACATACATACATCCGTGTACCGGTGCGCAATTATCTATATATTTAAACTTTACGGTGCCAAATGTATAAAAAAATTTAATTAGCCTTCAAAACTTTCTGTTTAACGGTGCTTTTATGGATAATATATAAATTCTTCTCTACCTGCGTATTCAATGAATGGATAAGAGAAAAAAAATGATTTAACTAAAAAATGTAATCACAGACAACATAAAAATATCAGCGAAAACGCTACCATTTAAAATTCAAAGTAGGTACATGCAAAGCATTTTAGGGTAGAAATATCTTCATAGGTACTGCAACATGGCAAAAATGGACTTTAAGGCTATAGATTGGGCAAAACGAAAACGAGATTTAGCATCAAAATATGCATGCATGTATGTGGGCACTGACATATGTACATTTTAAGTATGTGTGCGTGTTCGAGTACTTATGTATGTACATATACATATCTAAGTGAAAAAAATGAAAATGTGTAATGAAATAAAGACAGCAAAAAAACAAAAAAAAACCACAAAACAAATTTAACCAATTGCCAAAAGATAAAAAAATCCGGAAAGTGGTGAACAATTAAGAAAGTGGGAGTTACCTTTTTCGCGAGCAATGAAGGTAGCACAACAACAACGAGAAAAACGTTCCACCAACATTTGTGATGTTGATAGATGGCTCATAATATTCATACGAACAGCAGTAACAAAAGCAAAAACAATGCCAGTAACGATGTGCACCAGCTACACGACTACCACAAATGCATGCAAACACAAAAACAACAGGAGCGCCCCTACTCAATGTAGCCATCAGTGAGCGGAGAAACACTGAATGCGAAATGAAATGGTAAAAATGCCTTCCATGTTGTTGTTGGTTTTATTGCTGCGCCTCAAGACAAAAATCTTATAAGCCAAATTATTAAAAAAAGGAAGTATAAGCGCAGCAGTAGTAGCAACAATCCACAAGTTGTAGCGATTGCAAAAGAGAACACTACTAGCATGCGCTCCTACTCTAACAACCAGCTCATCCCGACGCTGAGAAAGAAGGTTGGGCGCGCACATGCAAAGAAAACGGAACCAGTCTGTCGACCTGCCTGTCTGGCTGCAAGCTAAAGTGTGTGTGCGTTTATGTGTTGCCTGCCATAAGACATGATATGAATGAATTATGATAAATTATTAATCGCAGGGCTACTGCGCGCGCTGGTGTGAAAGAGAGCAAGCGAACGAACTGTTGTAGTACGTTGGTGCTCGGGTGCCGATAGTAGATGGTCGCCGCCATTGGGCCACTGTTGCGCGAGTGCAAGCGAGAGGCGAGAATTCAGCAGAGCTCTGCTTTTGTGGCGAAGTAGTGAAGATATGAGTAAAAATGATGGAGCCGTTAAAAAATGTTTGCTCAGAACATTGGAAAACATTAAGGAAATATGAAAGCGCTGCAACAACAATCTGTAATAACTGGTGAGTATGAGAAGGCAGTGGCAATGATGGTAGTGACAGCAGCAGCAACAATAATTTCAACAATGCAAAAGCCAATAAAAATAACTTGAAGTTTTTTTTGTGTAGATACCTACTTACAAAGACTTGGATGCGTATGATTTTTAAGGCAAAATGTACTTGTAGTAACTACAGTGTGGAGAATCGGACACTTTAAACTCATAATATTAGGTAATATGCTATGGGAATTATTTTGAGAATTCTTTAGAATAGATGAAATTCTCAAATTTGTATTCGTATATAATTAATTTAAATATTTGTTTAGGGGAATTATATACTTTAATAAAATTTTCTCAGCTTATTTGCGTGATTTTAATTTAGTAAGTAAAGCGCAGGTTTTTCGTAGTAGTCTTTTCCTTCGAAAAACCTTTTAAACACCGAAATCTTTAAAAACTGAAACCTTTGTATTCAACAAATTTTAATATTACTGTAAATAAAGTGGCTTCAAATTATCGTTTAAAAACACGAAAACGCAATCCAATAATACACATAAGGTCTTAGATGAACAAAATAACAACAGGAACTAATATATATTTCATATTTAGTTATCACACTTTTTAGAATGACTAATTTTGCGAAACTTGCTTATGCGCATATATCTGGTATTTAGGTATATTAGTTATGGTTGCGAATGAAAGCAACCGCCCAACTGGAGCGCATCATGGTATTGGTGTATTATATTTCAGAAATAGAAACGAAAAAAAACTTAATGATTTTTATTAAAGCAAAATGATTGCACTAATATATTAAAATTTTCCATTAGCATTAATTTAATAAACGAAAATTGTAAGCATTATTTTTTTCAGAAAGAATGCAATAACTGTATATTAAGCACTAGATCTTGAGGACTAATGCTTTGGCACTTTGAAAGATTAATTAATTAATTTTTTTATATTAACATTTTAGTCTAAATTTAATATTATATTAATATTAGTTTGGGGGAAAATAAATCCAGTATTTTTCGGTAGATGGCTGTAATGATGTTCAGGCATTTTTGATATTAAAAAAAATGTCGATAATATCGAAAATGTCAATAAAATCCCAGAAATAATCGTAGTTGCCCGACACATTAGAAGTCGTAACATCGCCCAGGAGGTAGATATCGAACATAAAACAGTTTTAAGCCATTTGCGTAAACATTTTACGCAAAAATATGAATTTCTTTCACCCAAACTAAAAATAAAAAAAAATTATGCATTTTTCACAACTGTGGTACATTTTTATCTAACAATGCAAATGTTTTTTATAGTTCTTAGTATAAATAAATATAAATCTAATTCTCAAAATTCTACATTTTTATATACACCTATTTTCATTCCCGAATCAAAACGCCAAAGAAGAAAATAATAAAAAAATTGTTTAAGATACGATGCAGAAGCAGAATGTTTCCTGTTATTGTAATCTCTCTAGGTATTATTAAAAGATTCAGAAAATTTTGTCTAAACTGTATTCTAGTTAATATGTATGTATGAATGCATGTAAGAATGTACATAACATATTTAAGATTATATACATATACGAATTGTCCACCGTATCTTCTAGCTAATAACCCAAACACAAATCCTAAGTTGTTGGTTAGCTTATACATATTAGCTATCCTCTTATAGATAAGTTGTATTGTTGGAAAATATTACGAAGACGCAAATTCGTTCAAGTAGTATCTATGTACTATTGTGATCGGCTTAAAATATCTACATATAAATATCCCACAAACATAAATACCTCATCTCTTTGAAGAGGCCGCTTTTATAGTTCTTACAATTTAATTGTCGTGTGCAATGTAGTATTAGTTCATCAAAATACATTTTTCCTTAGTTGGCTCTTTCTGATGAGTTATGTTAGACAATTTTTTTGTCACATTAAATCTGTTCTCTTTATTTCTAAATCTGATCGACTAAATCATTCTGTGAATATTGAGATTGAGAAAACACGTCAACAAGTAACAACATCGAAAATTGAAATTTAATATATTGGAAAGAGTAGATATTAGCTGCTTTCGATTCACCAACCACCTAGCGAGTAGTGAATAAAAAAATTAAATTTACCTTGAACGTTGCATATGATTTAGCAGCACTGCATATTTTTCCCCCATTTTTGGCAGTTTGCAAAGAAAATATTTTAAAATGATTCGCTGTGATTACCGAAAAACAAAAAACGATACAAACTACATATAAAAATAAGCAAATGGACAATGGGCGACAAAATTTGGTACGAAATTATAATCTTAATAAACAAAAGAAAAATTATTGAATCTAAAGAGGCTATTTTTAAAATACCTTACTATTTTTATAAGTCTAAGTCTACTAAATTTTTTTAATAAATGTCTAAAGATATATTCATATATTTTAGATATTTAATGATTTCTAAAGTCAACCATTTACCGCACTCGGTCTCCGTTACACTGTGCCCACCTCCCTTCTAGATGTAACATGAGCACAGTGCAAAAGAGCATACGAATATGAAGAGACGGCGACAATGGTATTCATAAACACTGCGCGGCGCAGTTACTACAATCAGGTGTAACAGAAACAACATACAAGTAACAACATCACACAAGTGACAACTATACATAAAGGTGGTACTGAGCAGAAATTTGCAATATTTGTTGTAGCATGCAGTGGTAAAAAATTTTATAATAAGGAGGCGAGAGAATGCGAATGAGTACAGGAGCCGCAGCTGTTGGCCAAACAAGCACCCAAACAAAGCAACAAAGGTAACATGGAAAACATGTAAAAAATCAACAACAGTAGCAGCAGTCGGTAGCGCATAACAGCCGTTGACTGAGCAGAGAGTGCTGCGGAAGGAAATATGTACCGGTTATGGAGAGCATTAACGAAATACAGAAATGCAAAAAAATGAATGGCAACAAAGTGGTTAAATTCAGAGACATTATAAATACAACAATCGCAAGAGCAACGCATACATAGTAACAGCAGTGCCATTGCTTCGACTCATAATTTGCAATGAGAATCATAAATGAACGAGCAGCAGATCTGCTGAGAACTTCAGTCAACAGCGCAGTAACAGCCACAGACGAACAGGTAAATGCTGTTATAGAAATTAGCAAACGAATGTACTTGTTGTGCGGTGCTGTTTGTGCACACTTGCTTTGCTGTTGTTGCTCTTTCGTTTGATTTTTTCTAACTTGACTCTGTATTATTTTTATAGAGAGCAACAATAGCAAAATTACATTAACAAAGGTGGTGGGTGTGAGTGAAAAGTACTTTGCGTTGTTGACTTGACTGACTACCAGCCTGGCTTGGGCCGGCCTGTCTGGTTGGATGCGTGTATGTGCGTGAAGGTGAACGCTTGTCTAACAGTTGCCCTCGTTGACCGTGCGTGTGAATGCGCCAACAGTCGAGAAACTCGAAAAATAAGAGCAGCAACAAAATATATAGAGTGTACGTATAAGTATGAGTTGTGTGTACATGTGTGCTGGGAATTATAGGAATAAAAATATGATGATGGTGCAGAGTAGAGTAAGTAACAGCAGCAGGAGCAGCAGCAATAAATGAATGAATGCATGCCTGTAGCTGTGGGCTGAGTATAGTGGTTCAGTGTATGAGTGCTCTAGCCACCATTGAGAGGCATTGGGTAAAAAGAGTAAGCGAATGTGAAAAATATTATTATATATAGCAATAGGTGTGAGGTACATGAATATGAATAAAAATGGATGAGTGAGTGTATGAATGTGAGTGGATTGCGGAGATTAGTTGCGTCAGCGCATGTGTGAGTGAATGTGTGTATGTTGAGTGCTAACGCGGAGTTATATGACTTTTCCCAACCTACTAATATAAAGGGAGTTTTAAGGGGAGCCGAAAAAGTAACAAAATAGTTGCAAAGTACGCGCGGCAGCCCCAGCAGCGGCAGCACCAGCAGCAGCAGCGAGTGTGCAAGCAATGAGCGACGAAGCAAAGGTGAGCATAGATAATACGTGTGTGTGTGTGTTCGCTCATGTATGCAAACATATATGATGTATACGTATACATAATGGGCAACAATAATACTCGTTTTTGGACTGATCTGTCTCCGAGCATGCAATAAACAGCAACAGCAAGCGCAGTAGTGTTGGTATAAGTTGCAGCCGCTTGCGTCGCTGCTGTTTTTATGACTTTGTTGTTGACGTCGACGCTACTTGCACGCGGTATATTTTGTATATTTTTGTTTGAGTGACTTTTTGGTCGGTCGATTATTATTGTTTGTGTCAGTGCTATTTTGACGCGCGTGTGGAACGTTCGTACGCTCATAGTGTGATACGGAGAGTTGGTATTAAGAGGTTTCGTACACGAAAAGAACAGAACAAAAAAAAAAAAAAAACGTAAGAAGCAATATCTACGTGTTGCGTCGAGAGTATTGTGTGGATACGAAGCGGTTAGTCGATACACGGATTGATAAATGATTGATAGAATTTAATAGACTTACCGATGAAAGTGTGAATCAATATAATTTTTGTTATTGCTGAAATGAGGAACCGCAGCAAAGTGATATAAGGAAATATAAATAATGACTAAAGACTTTAAATGTGATTTACATAAATAGTGACAATCAAAATTAGACTAAAATAAATGCAATTGTTTCTCATTGAAAATAGAAAGAAAAAAAAACATTACGAAAAACGCCTGAGTGACACAAAAATATATTAACTGGTGCTCAAGCGCCTGTAAATTTTTAAAATACGATTGCCGACGGTAAAACAATACTAAAAAGTAAGCTAAATCAGCAATTTCCGTAATTATAAAGTTTGAAGTAAAAAGAAAACATTCGGATTGGATTTTGTTGCTGCTGTGGGGCAAGAGGAAAAAGTTGCCGGCAATAGCACCAGTATTCTGGACGACGGCAGCAGCAGCGGCGAGCGCTACAAAGTGTCCAAAAACGGCAGCGCGCACAAACACGCACATAGCACATGCGTGTGTAGATATGTATGAGCGTGCGTGTGTGTGGAATAGGAGTAACGCTTAAAAGTCATATCTATATATGAACAGAAGTAGGCAGCAGGAGGCGCTAGCGGCAGCGCAGTAGCAGCGCGACAGCGACGCAATGGCAATGCGATTTTTCATCATCAGCGGCGAAACAAAAAAGCAACCAAAAAAAACAACACAAATACACACATGAGAACGCAAAAAAATATTGTAATTGAAAGCAACAGCGACACACGAATTTATTGATATTACACATTATGAGCGGTGGCGAGCATTATTAAAGTTTAAATGAATATGATGATGACAGTTGATGACGGCAGCGTGTAGCGTAAACAACAATCGAGCAATCGAGCAACGGACTGAACGGCCAATCAACAATAATACGGTGCCACAGCAACGCCGGCGGTTAATGCAAAAGCTAAGCTCTCTCTAAGCGCGCTGTGTAATTTACTTAAATTAAAAAATATCGCAATTTCAATTCTAATCATCACCGAAAAAAGTTACTTAAATATTTTGCTACATTAAAAAAAAATAAAAAATTATAATGCAACGCGTACAGCTAAAAAAATGCAAATGCAATAATTTATAAAAAATTAAATACATTTCACGACGCACGCCAACAACAAGAATTGAGCGCCCAAACCAATTGGAAAAACGCCACCCACGTATTTTTCTCAATTTCATTTATTTTAAAAATTCTACGCTAATGACGCGCTCAAATTGCACCACAACAAAAGCGCCGCCTTCAAGTCACAATCGCATTCAGAAATGGAAATTTCAGTAAACTTATGACTTATAACGGCAACTGAAATCATTGCAAATTGATTTGTGTGTGGTAAATTTTGTTTGCCCTTTTTAAGAGCAACAAAAAACATAAAAAAGCTTAACAACCAAAGCTAAGTAACGTAAAAAGTGTAAGCCAATTTTTCAATATTTGAAATTAGCTTATAAATATTAAAAATATTATTTAAATGAAAAATCATATATCAACTGTTTTGTGTGAAATGCGTAGTGATTTTAAAGATAATCATCAAGAAACGATCAATAAAATGATACAATTTGGCACCGTTAAATATGGAATCGTCAAACAGTTGAAAGATCGTGCGAGAAGCGCCGAGAAAGGTCAGTGGCAATTTAAAATAAAAACAAGTCTATGTACATACATATGTCAGTTTGTACGCACAGGATGTAGGCAAAATACGCAAATATTATGAAACGTCAAACATAGTGAAAGACTGATTTAAGAGAATTTTTTTAAATTGTAAACATATTTAGTTACACTGGTAGCGGCAGGCTAATCACCTTCCCTGCCAGAAATCAAATAGATTAACGAAACCAACGCAAGACTGAGTCTTGTCGAGGCCCTATGTCGAGGCCCTATGCTCCCGAGAGGAGTGAACAAGGAAAAAAAAAATATTTAGTTGCAAATGTGAGCTTTAGAAGCCTGCTTTAGGGAAGTAAGTTGTAAAAAATACTTGAACAAGCTGGGAAAAAATTATTTAATGCGATCGTTGATTCTATAGCAATTCGTAAAATAATGCGACCCGAAAAATTTTGTAACATGGCTTGCGGGGGCATCAAAATTATGGAATTTTAAGCTACTTTTGCTGTTCCAGAATAGGAATACAAAAAGATATTTAAAAAGTAGGCTAATTACTTATAATCATTTTTTTATTCGGTGTTTCGTCAAAATCCATCGTTTTTTTGCAAATAATATAAATGTATGCATAATAAACCGCAATGCAGCAGATATTTGTTTATAAAAATGTGGATAAAATTTAATTAAAAATGCAGTTAAACGCTTACTTGTTGAAGCTTTGTGATAGTTAAACTGGTATTTTCCATATGACAGAGTTTAAGCTAGAACACTTTTTAAAGATCTCTTTTATAGTTTATAGTTGTCCATTTGTTGTCAGTTGCCATTTTCACTACACCACTAAATTTTTCTAGCAAATTTTTAACGTAGTGTGAAATCGCTTTTATGTAGTATTTTCCAAAAAAAATTTATTCTCAATCAATAAAATTTTGGTATCAGTTTTTCAAGTGAAATCAAAATATTTAAGAGAATGTTTTTTTGAATTTCTACAACTCAAAAAAGCCAGAGTTCTTACTAAAATATTTTTTTTTTATTGTAATAAATGAAAAATTTATTCGAAAACGAAATTGGATGATTGGATGTATGCTGAATTTAACTTATTTCTTAAAGCGCTAAGATATTTAGCTGTGCACAAATTCTCACTAAAAACAGGCTAATTCTCAATTTATCTTATTTCTTTATTTAAGTCAATGGTAACAACCTTGCAGAAGGGGCGAAATTAATTAATAAATAAAATTTCGAAAATGATTTTTTTTTCTTAATTTCTTGCAGAATTGGTATACTCTTAACCCTTTAACTGCATAATTTTGTTTCGAAAAACTTTTTCTGCTTGCTTAATTATATTCCAGAGGAGGCGAGTATACTCGACATAAACAGATTAAAATGTTTCTGCCTGTAAAAAAGTAGGCAATTATGGCTAAAAATCAAACGTTACGTGTTGGTTTTTTAGAAAATATATATTTTTATTCATCGCATAATCAACTGAGAAATGCATACGAAATGGTTTTTTATTTGAAAAAATGTCTAGAATTTGTTATTTTAGCTTAATACAAGCGTTTATATATAAAAATAAATAAGGTTGCCAGACTAATGAATCTTCTAAAATGTACATTTTTTAAAATACCTTATTTGCCCTTTTTCAGGGGGTAAATTTACAGTTTACTCGTTGAAAAATAATTCGAATGCGATTTTTTTTCATCTTCACGTCGAGTATACCTGACATTATGCGAAAAATTTTCGGTTCGCTCTGACAAGTACATACAGTTAAAGGGTTAAAAGAATTTTTTCTTAAAAAAACAGCTTAAAAATTTTTTGTAAGGCTTAAAAGAACTTTTTCTTAAAAAAACAACTTAAAAATTTTTTTCTGATCAATTTGTAGGAAAGATTTAATACCTTTCTCAATCTATATTTACTTATCTGTGCATTTAGTGCCATACAAAAAAGAAATAAATTTTAAAAGCTTTGTTAGATTTCGAGGCACTTTTTTGGCCTGTTGTAAATATCGCAAATACCTGTACGATAGATCCGATTATTTGAGAGAGCTTGGACATTTATATTAATTTGGACTGGATTTGTGCTTTTGTGTATTGGGTACAGATTTTGTTTAAGAAGCACGAAGTTCTTAACTCGACTGCTGAAAATAAAAGTTTATTTGAAGATTTCATAGCCCGATATTTAACACTAAACCTACCATGGACGGGTCAAATGACCCATTTTAAACTTTTTGTCAGAAGTTCTTAGAAATAACATTATTAAATCGTCGTTTGCCTTCACGCCTTTTATTAATATATAATATATGTGATCTTAATAATATATATAATATTTTAAAGACGGGTCATTTGACCCACATTGGTAGGAATAGGAATACATAAAATATCGGTAGGTTTAGTGTTAAAAGTTTTATAAAACAAAAAAGATCTTTTGTAGGCTCTGCCGCAATCAACTTCCATTTTCTTTTAATATGTAAGGTTCATAAATACATTTAATTATCTGTTTATTACTTTGGAGGAAATTACATCCTTACAGACATATGAATATACCGCCACATTTCCAAATTGAATGAAATAATCAGAAAAGGGTTAGAGTTTATTCTGTTTTGGGATAATTACATTTTTTTGCATTATTTTTGTATATATTGTTTTTAATTTTTTTTTTCTTAAAATATTCGTTTTTTTTTTTTGGTAAAGGAAAGTTTAAATTTTTTGCGTTATTTTTATATTTTTTGGTAAAATGTGTTCCAATTTTCTTTTTTGGTATACGAAAATTTAAATTATCTGCATAATATTTATATTTTTTGGTAAAATAGGTTTTGTTTTCTAAGTGAAACTAAAATTTTTTGCATTATTTTTATATATTTAAAAACAATTTTTTTTTCGTAAAATGCGTTCCAATTTTTGGTAAAGGAAGATTTTAAGTTTTTGCATTTTTTTAAGTAAAATTAAAATTTTTTGCATTAGTTTTATATATTTTTTAATTGTATATATTTTTTGGTAAAATGTGTTCCAACTTTTTTTTGGTAAAGGAAAATTAAAATTATTTGCGTTGTTCATAAATTTTTTCGTAAAATGTGCACGGTTTATAAACAAAACATTTTTTTTTTGTTATTTTTATATTTTTTGGTTCAATAGGTTTTTGTTTTTTTAAGTAATATTAAATTTTTTTTGCATTATTTTTATATATTTTTTTAATTATATATTCTTTTTTTGGTAAAATGTATACCACCTTTTTTTATAAACAAAAATTCAAATTTTTTGTTATTTGTATATTTTTTGGTAAAATAGGTTTTTTTTAAGTAAAATTAAAATTTTTTGCACCTTATTATATTCCTTTTTGCTTTGAAAAATTCATTTCAACTTTCCTTGTGCATTTTCTTATTAAATCAAAGCGCGAGTTAAATTACCTATCCTTTTCATCGATTTATTTCTCTGGTCTTTTTTCCAACGTTTTTCCAATAAGTTTCATGGCACTCGAAGTCTCGAACTCCTCGGCATTTGGCTTACCACCGTAGATAAAAAAAATAATTTGTTTATTTATTAAGGCTAAATAATCAAGAAAAATGTTTAACTTTCGACAGCTGATATACAAGGTAGCGCAAAATTAATCAGCCTGCCAGCAGATTTCTAATTTTTGTACAGGACTTCGTAAGTCAATCATATTTGACAACTACACAGCTGCAGTATACAAATTGAACAGGCATGGAACACGTAAAGGTCATAAAGATTTCCATCACTCAGAATATTTTTTTTATTAAGTAAATTCCTCGGATTGATTTATTTTGACCAAAAACAAAATTGGATGATTAATTTTGCGCCACCATGTATGTATGATAAATTTAACTTATTGCTTAAAGCGGTAAGATAAATTCATATTGTTATTTAGTTTATTTCTTGACTTAAGGGTAACTTATTTCCTTACTGAAGGGGCGATTTAATTATTAAATTTAATTTTGAAAATGACTTTTTTTAAATTTCTTACTTTGCGTGTGAACGGGAATAAATTTACAAAAAATTCTGATCAATCAATTGTACTTACATGCTAAATAGAGCGTAAATAGTTGGGAGAAAGACTCAAAGACTTAACCATTGGGAAGTCACACAAGAACTGTGTTAAGCTTATAAGACCTTATAAGATCTTTTACAAATAATAGCAAACGGATCTACATGGTCCGAATGAAATCGAGAATGCTCCTGTTGCATATATTCTGAAATTTGTCCTCAAGGCGCAAAATTTGCTGAACGAATTTGGCTCTCAACCAATTCACAGCCTGAGGCAGGAAACATATGGATTAAATAGAGCCTGATGTAATACATTTAACGAAAGTAGTGCCTGTCAATAGGGCTAGTAAATAATAGGACGACTTTTAAAGCATGTAGTAGGACACAAAGGAACTTTTAGGTCGAAGTATCTGCCATTGGGTACACTACAGATACTAAATTGTTATTTAAATTATTATTTAGACTAATAGCCCTAGAAGCTAGTTGCCTTACTCCTCTAATGTAGTAATTCTTTATGACTATATTTTTTTAGTTATTCATTTAATAGTCTTAACAATGCAGTATTTCTTATATAAATAAATAAATAATTAGTTTTTGGTACTATCATCTGCACATAACTGTTACTGAAATGTAGAAAGACGAAAAATTCAGCTAAAATATACAATTTTTATTTTTGAGTTACAAAATTTAGTTTGCTTTAAGACACCTTTTTGTCAAATCCAACTTCCGCAAAAGGCTTCTGAACCAATAAAGACACTTCAAGTATCACTTCTTCTTGCCGTCGGCTTTTCTGCTTCCTATGAATTCAATTCAGTAGCTGCTTGTATGGCGATTTGACTCTTCATATAGCAGACCTTTCTCAGATTACGCTTGCAGCTAACGAGTACGGGTCGGCACACATATGTACATACATTTTATTAAGGTAATATTTTTTATGCTCATAAATGTACAGCTAAAGAAATAAAGAAACCAATAAAGGAGGGCTTGCATTATTTCAAACATATTTCATTTGCTATCTAAGTACGAAAAACTCTGCCCAGACTCATATGACAAAGGTGGAATTTACTAAATTTTTTTCTGTGATGTGAATATGTATTTGATAGTGTTCATATTAATATTAAGAGTAAGAGCAGAAACTAGGCGTGAACTGTTGAGGTATCTGAGCGCCACCCAACTACGATGATTACCAATTTGTAAATAATGATTTTGTAGAAAAAATGTGCCTCTATATATTTAAAATGTACAAGTTTGATCACAAATTAATTTGAAAGTCCATTTCCCCTATAAATTTAAATAAAATTTTTAAACATGCACAGTCTAAATGGGGATTTAAATAAAGGACCTTTGAAAAGACGCGCCTAAATAGTGTTTTAAGGCACTTTCTGGTCTAGAGACGTGAAAAAAGAAGGCGTTGAAAATTGAAGAAAAATAATCGGTATCAATTGAAAAAAATTTTTATTCATTAGATCAATTCTTTATTTCCAAAAAAAATAAAACAAAAACAAAATTCTTTTAGTGACAATAATAACAGTAACACATGCCACTGGCGTAACTGATTGGGCTGCTTAAAGTAAAGCATGTACAAATTTAGATTCCTTCAAGTGTCACTATTTTTATTAAAAATACGGCTCTGAATAATTATATGTGAAAAATTTCATCATATAAATGTCCACTATGACTGCATCTACAGGCTGTCACACGAGCATTAAAATTTCCAAAGACTCTCCCACACTTTATCGCATTGAGTTCAGCAATCTCGATCTAAATATTGTGTTTCAGCTCTAGAATCGTTCTTGGCTTATTCTTATGGCCAAAAAACCCAACAAAAAATAGTTTAGTAAAGTTAATTCAGATAATCTACGGGCCAGTTTATGACACTATTACGTGAAATTAATCGACTGGGAAGCTTAGATCAAAATAATGCAAGGCTTTCTCATGTTGTTTGACTTGTTTCTACACCATCTTGAAAATTAAGATCGCTTATGTCTATTCGTTCAAGCTTAGGCCACAAAAAATATTAAATCAGTTGCCTATAGCGATGCTCATTGACAGTAACAGCTCTTTCATTTTCATATTCCAAGAAAAACGGCCCAATTACTCCACCAGCTTAATGATTTTTCTGATATTACTCGAGGGGTTTTTCTACCCAGATACGGTAATTGATAAATCCATCCAGTGTGAATTTAGCTTCATCACTAACCCTCCGTTAGACACCTTTTTTAAAACCTTCGGTTGGGCAATGGGTCTGGTCTTTTTTTCGATCTGTTCGTGCATCCTTTTTAAAAGGTTATATCTATAAATCGATAGAAAATTAAATTTTAGAAAGCTACCTGTAAGCTTGTTGTTAGCTATATTAGAAGTATGTTAAATTCACGTCCAAAGTCGAAAAAGCCAGCGTTCGGGTGCCCAACGGGAGAGCTAAAGATGATTTTGCGTGAAAAACCAGTATCATTTTCAAAGACATATCTGAGTTAGTAAAGATCTTTTGGCTTCAACTCTTGTGTTAATTGAACTTTGTTGGATGAAAATGGAAATCTTTAAGTAAAATTCGCCAAACAGTCGATTCGTGAATGCTTAATTGTTGAGAAAGTCAGGATATCGATGGTGAAGGTTGCTCAGCCACCCTTTGCTCTAAGCGGCAATATTCTCAACGAGTTATTGATCTGCCAGTGCGTGTTCTATCGTCGAAAACTACAATTCCTAAAAAAATGTTCACCAACCTTTGAATTGCCTACTCATTCGGACGGCTATTTCTACCAAAAAAATATGCGATATGTTGTTCTTAAGGCTCGACTAATTTCATAATAAATTCAATAATTTTAACACGTTTTTTTCATCATGTAGATTGTACATCATCACGGGAGCCTTACTGTTCATTTTTCATGGAACCCCTTAGACTTTCTTATGAAGCGTAGGGTAGGTTTCGTCTCAACACCGGATAGTTCCATAAGAGTGTCAAAAACATTGCCCTGTTCCTAGCGAAGGCTGGACATTTAGAGAGGAAGTGATCTACGGTTTCTTTGTCTTCCTCGTCTTCCTCGTCTCTACAATTTCTGCAGTATTCATGCGAAAATATTCCTCGCCTGCCTAGAAGAGTGTCTACTTAACAGCCAATGGCCGGTGTCACAAGCCACGACCTTCGAGATGTTCTCTCTTGAGAGGTTAAATGTTTTAATATCAATTATTTTTTTACAAAGATACAGTTCATACTATTGTACAACAAAAACCATAAAACACAAAGTTTCCAAATTTGTACAACTGCTTGAAAATTCAGCAAGTTTTCATTAAAATTTCATCAAAATTTCAAAATTTTTAATCTGAATTTCTGTACAATTTTAAAGTATGCAGAAAATTTCGAGTATCTATTGGAAGTAGTATAGTAATATTTCAATATACCAATAGTAACCCATTGAATTTTGATATATTGAGGTGTAAGTTTCAAGTGGCTCAAAAATCGCATTATTATTTTTTCTTATGATTCCAGAGAGAAACAAAAGGCCACGAATCGCTTTGATTTTCGAACATTTTTTTGCCTGAAGGTGTTGTACATATGTGCACAACCACATAATGCCTACTAGATAATATATTTTTTTCTTTTATATCAAAGAAAACATCCAAGCCCCCAGCAGAAAAAATTGTAAAAAAAACAACGCGATTTAAGCCTTATCATTTAACCTTTTTTATTAAAAATTTTTATTCATCACACACTCTAAATATTGGTAAATACACAAAATTTACCCATCGACCACTTTTGGCATGATGATCTTTTTTCGATTTGCGTCAAAGCATACTATAAATATTAATTATAAAATATAAAATATTAAACAGCATTTTCAAGTTATGCCAAATGCTTTTAGGCTTTGATTACAGTTGATAAAAAGTAGTTTGAAAGCCATAATCATATAATAAATATAGGTGCACATGTATGTGTGTTTATATAATATAAAAATGCATATACATATTTCACACACACACACACGGAAACGTCTGTGGCCATTCAAGCGTGCTTTTAAAAAGGTTTCATACACACAGACGCAGCCACACACGCACACTTGCATTTATGAAATGTATTTTTAATCATTTATTAATTCAATTTTGTTGCTTTTTATGGATTATTATTAAGCGCTAAACCAAATTTTATGATTAATCAAATAACCAAAAATTGAATATAATTTAATAGAAGCAGAAGCAGAAGAGGCAACAGAAAAAAATGTCGCGAGCATAAAAAGAAACAAAAGCCGGCAGTCGAGCAGCCATTCTGCCAACTGCCTAACAAACAACAACCAATGGAGTGCCATGCCGCACTACTGGTCCACTGCACGTGAATCAGAAACGAAAAACGTTGGTCAAAGGCTGAAGCAACTTGGCACATTCATACATTCATACACACATACATACATACAGCATATGGATATTTCTTGTGCAGCATCTTCGTCGTCAACTTTGCCTCAGATTTTTTGTTCTTGTTTTTAATATGAGTACATATGAATTTGTTTGTCTGGCTGTTTAAATGAACGCGCACCCAAAGTGATTTCATATATATGTATATCATTTTTTAATTGATTTTGAAAGCAAAATTTACATACCAAAATATTAGGTGTATATTTGCTTTGCTGCCTATCACATATGTAAATCCAAATATGTTATATGTGTTTGTATGTATTTATTAGTGTATATGAATGTTTGTATTCATAAGCATTTGCACATATTACAATATTTTTCATTTAAGATTTAATCTTTTGTTTTTGCTTTGTGGTCGGTAATGTCCGCTTTTGCCATTTTTAGCCTCAATTTTGTTTTAATAGCACTGGCGACTTTTAACCCTTTCGGTCCGAACGGGACTTATATGTCCCGGCAATGTTTGAAGATACCTACAATTTTGATGGGACAAAAGACTTTTATTTCACCCATTGCAACTAATAAACGTATAAAATAATTTGTATTTCCGTTAGCGGCTTTCCGTACCGAAAGGGTTAAGGGGTTTTTAATTAAGATTTACAACAAATTGAAATGCATATTTTATGTGTCGCATATGCTTGAAATTATGCATGTACATACACACGTACATGTAAGTATGTAAGTACTTGAGTGGGTGTATATTGAAATGAAATGAATTGCTAAATATTAAAAGAGTTTGCTTGTGAGGCTCAATCGCTAAATCATAACAAAGAGGTGCGAGTATGAGTCCTTCTCACTTTCGAAACAAAAAAAAAAACAAAAAACAAATAAAATAAAATAAATAAATAATAAAACAAATAAAAAACACTACAGATGCTTTTAAGTTGCAGAAACTTAGTTGAGCAAGTGGCACAGAGTTACATATATTTTTCTTAGATTAGGCTTAAAATGAAAAATTTCACTCGGTAGCAAAAGAGAAACGTGGAAAAGAGTAGCTGAATTTCAAAACGACCCAGAACGCGACCCATACTTCTCCGCACTTTGAATCCATTCACCACTTAATAAACCGATTGCATTCCATTGAAAATTTTTAACATGCATCAGACCCTGGTGAAAAACGTGAATTTTAGTCAACATCAAAAATATCAAATTTAAGCATTAAAATACGAAAAAAAGTAAGAGAAGCCTCTATATTTATGTAAAACAAAGCTAAATGCACTGAAAAATTAATACAAAATATTCATTGCGCTTTAACTTTTTCACACAAAACAAAACGAAGTTGCGGCCAAATTAACACAGGGACTGAATGCATTAAATTATCAAAGATCAATTTGAACTAAACGTTCTTTCAAAAGTGACAGACGTTGCCACTAGTTAATAATTCGTAGGCAGGGTCTTTTTTAATGACATGCTTGACCATTCTACACGATGGAAAGACGTGTTAAAGTAACTGAAACTTATTATGAAATAGTCGCTCTTTCTGACTTTAATTAAAATTATTTGAAATGAAGAAGTGAATATATTTTTTTCAAAATTGGCATACAGAGTATTTATGCATTAAAATAATGTTAATTTTTTTTTTATTTTAATCATTTAAAATGGCGGATGTGCACTCAATTCTTCCAGGAAGGTCGCAGTGGGGCTTTTCAATCGGCGGCCATTGTAGCATCAGCGTTAGTGAAAAAGTTTTTTGTATATGTCATAATTCTATATGAATTAAACAAAAAAAAAAAAAAAAAAAAAAAAACCTTAAAAACAAATGAATTGTGAATAAAAAAATTCTAGAATAAAACTAAAAGGCGGCGTGCACTTCAACCTAGGGAATGCACCTTTTACTTATCAGAATACCTAATCCAAACGTAGTCCCTGAGTGAAAGTAAGATGGACGAGGTTTAACTAAGCGTGTATGGCTTTCTTCGGGCCATACGAGGCCGAGATGCCTTATTATGTCTTACTTATTCCACTCGCTATTGGCATCGTATTTGTAAAAAATAGTTATTGATGTTTCCAGGGTCGGTGGACTACATTCCTAGCCTGTGCACACAACAGCATATCAGTGAGCATTCTCAGTTTGTTTGGCCGAGCTCCTCCTTCTATTTGTGGTGTGCGTCTTGATGTTGTTTCACAAATGGAGGGACCTACAGTTTCAAGCCGACTCCGAACGGCAGATATTTTTTTATGAGGAGCTTTTTCATGGCAGGAATGCACTCGAAGGTTTGCCATTGCCTGCGGAGGGGCGACCGCTATTAGAAAAAGCTATTTATTCGATTTGGTTTTTTACCGAAATTTGAATTTAAGTACTCTCCGAATTCCGAATGGTAGTCACGCACTAGCCCATTCGGCTACGGCGGCTATCCCATACCAATAACCAATTAGCCTGGTGGAGCTCCACGGCTTGGCGCCAGCTTGTATCTCGTAGCCTTAGCTCTTTGCTTCTAAGCTCTTCCCAAGGAAAGGAAGGTTGCGGCTTCTGTGAGTAACGAGGCTGCATCTCTCTCTCTCAAAGCATCGGCTACAACATTCTCAGGTATTCCTCTTGTGTCCTGCGACTCAATTGAGTCGGATGCGATTGTGCACTCTTAGTAAATGTAATTCTTCATTGCTCTGAAAGACTAGCGAGTGTTTAACCTCAAGCGATGACGAAGTCTTGAACGCAGCCTGACTGTCCCTCAGAATGATAATTCACTCATTCCGCAGATTTCTTACTGAATTAATATCTTCACATAGACAGATGCCATGCGCCTACGCTTGGAAGTTGCTTGGAAAACTACCCATCGGTACAGACCGCTTTGTCTTGCGGCCGTAAATTCCAGCGCCTGTACCTTCGGGGGTTTTATGGCATCTGTAAAGCAGCGCAGAGTATACTCCTGGAGCTTCCATACATAGACAAGGTAACTCCAGTTAGCTTTAATGTCCAGTTCAATCCTGAATATCTTCTCAAATATTATCATCATCTCTGAAAAGCTGTGGGCGCAACGATCCTTGCCAAAACTCAACGCTCAACCATTCCTTGTATGATACTAGGATGTGAACACTTTTCTTTTGCCAAAAACTTTCCCTAGCCTTGTTGAATAGGGTACGCTTGGCTGACTGCTGCATAGCTATATGAAGCGGTGTAAGCTCGAGAACCAAAACTCTCTCCTAAGATTTTTAAAGCTACAATCCCACGATTTTATTGCTAACCGTCTGGCCACCATGAAGGCTTGAGTTGCTTTGGTCAGGGTAGAATTCGTGTGCCTTTTTCAGCTGAATTTAGCATCCCGTATAAGGCCAAGGTACTCAACTTCGCTTACCATTTTAATAGCGACCCCTTCCATAGTGATTCCTCTCATTTCTGGTAATGATCTTCTCTGGGTGAAGTGAATTATGGCTGTTTTGGACTGGTTTACATTCAGATTCTCCTCAGAACATCATCTCTTCGTCATTAGGATCAAGAGAGCTCTTGGTCTATTTTACGAATTGCAAATTAATTAAGTGTTTATTGGCTTTCAACCGTATGTAGATGGCTCTATAGGCCTGCTAAAGATGTGAGTCTTAGCTTCCGGGAACTGCGTAGCCAGCAAGACGCCTGCTCTTTCTTCCCCATTGCTCATGTGCCATCTTCCCTTGTGATACCTAATTTTATGTCGATTTAGGCGGAATTAGAGAACTTTTATTTCTATCTCATTGATTTATTGATAAAAAATACTGTTACTAAAAACTGATATGGAGAAAAAAGCTAAGCGCTGTTGTTAGAATTTGAATTCGTGCTGTTTAGGGTTATTAGAAATAGTTTTATCAGACACCCAAAAACGTTTCGCAGGCAGATTCGTTCCTAGTTCCCTTTTAAAATACCACAAATTTTCAAATACAGATGCGCAGAGCAAACTTCTTCTTTTAATGTTTTAGCTTATTTCCGAAATTCCAGTAAATAAAAGAGCCAGTTTACCAGTCAAGCGGGTGTTCATGGTAGGACTACAACAGACTTTTCCCATAAAAAAATAGAAACATAAAATAGGCAGTAATGCTACTACTTTGAAATGTGCAAAAAAGCAAAAAAAAAAAAAAAATTAAAAACAATGCGACAAAAACGAAGAAACAAAATAAAAAACACAAAACTACAAAAAAATAAAAAGACATAAAATAAATGCAAAATGGCAGAACATAAAATCGGCACAAACACAAAATCAAAAACAAAGCAACAAAAAATATAAACACCAACCTACGCATTATGGACGCGCGTGCAGCTTTTATTTACATATTTCATATAAAATTCAAGCAAATTACAAAAACAATGTTTTTAGTGTCAAAGCTGCAAACAGAAAAAAAAAATTTAAGAAATGACAAATTAACTCATTCTTAGTGAAATAGTTTAAATATGTTAATAAAAAGCTGCTGCGACGGCTAGTGACTGATTGCAATAGCCTGTAGTTAGTCGTTATAAAGGGTTTTCCAATAACAAGTGTTATTGGTGAGTGGATTGTGCGATTGAGAGATGATTAACGATTTTTTATGGCCGGAATTAGATGGTATTGATCTGGATAACGTTTAACAGAAGCAACGAAACCATTGATCTTTTACGTGAAAAGTTTCCGGATCGTCTTATGTCTCGAAGAGGTGATCACAATTGGCCACCGAGATCTTCTGATATAACACCCAGTGACTGTTTTCTTTGAGGCCACAAGAAAGAGAAGCTCTACGCCAACAGCCCAGGGACGATTCAAGACCTCAAAGATGGAATTCGTGAGGCTATCGAGGACATAGGGCCGCCACTTTGCAATTCGGTTATGGGGAATTTCATGAAAAGGATATTGTCCTGTAAGCGTGGTCGTGGTGGTCATTTGCCTGATGGGAAAATAAATAACTATTAACGGCATACCTTCCTCTTTATAATGAAATAAACATCCGATCATTTATATTAAAAATAGCATTTTTCTTTGAATATCAAAATAACACCTCTGTTTGGAAAACCCTATACTTCAAAAGCAACAACGACAGAAGCGGCGGCGGTGGGTGCTGCATTGCATTTGATAAATCACTATTGATTTGGGCATGTTGTTGTTGTGATATTTGCTACTAGAAACTTGAAAAGGCAAACGTTTATAACGAAGATTTACGAGGTGGCATTTATGGTGCATGCATGTGTATGTATGTATGTGTGCATGCATGTTAATATGTATATGAATATGACAAATATGTAAGCACGTATGCATTTATGTACATCTGCTATGTGTATGTACATAGGTATGTATGTAGATAAGTTTAAGTAAATACCTGACAAAAAAACAAATCAATTTTTTTTCCAATGTTGCATTAATATCAACCCAGATACACGAAATTTACACTTATTTTTTTTAGAGTACCTACAACAAGGTGGCGCAAAATTAATCATCCAATTTTGATTCTGATTAATTTTTTAATTACAAGAAAATAAATGGTTTTGAGTGAAGCGAATCTTAATTTTGACCATTACCCGCTCCATTGCTTGTCTGTATGTATACTTCAGTCAAGTGCCAAATATGATTGACGTACGATGCGATTTGCAAAAATTCAAAAGGGTGATTAATTTTGTGCCACCTTGTATGTTAAAAGTGCTTAAAATTTGCTAATCGATTTACTGTCGGGTTACAAGGCATAGTGGCCATCAAATTTCATGGATAAAAAATATTTCTTTTTATTTCCCTTTAATTTTCTAACACATTTCCGCCAGTGCAAAGGAAAGGAAGGAAAACCAAGGAATACTTGTATTAGTATGCTCGTTGTTGTTGTTTTAGCAGCTTACTAAACCCTGTCAGTGCGTTGTAGTTGCCTGTATCTATATCTTTGCTTGATTCAACTAACGGTAGATCCAGGAGACGTGCTGTTTCGAAAGGTTTGGTAGACTATGTGAAAAGGCGGTTAGGGTCGTGCGTTGTGCCTTCACATGCTGGTCATATGTTGGGTATGTCAGAGTCAATTCTGGATAGGTACAAGTTTAATCTGCTTTAGTATCCAGAACGCAATCGGGCCTAAGTTACGCGGGTCTCTCAGTGTAGCTGAAGTTCTTCGTCTGCAGTAGCTGATGGTTGGACTCCGATGACGGCATTCAGAGGTCGGTAGTTTAGGAGAGACTCCCGATGGATGTCGTTTAGTGACTGTCCGTCTGTGTGTCTGTATGTCCAAGGGCTGCCGTCCCAGTAAACTAGCCCTGTCTAGTGCAATGTATTTGTAGGCTCGTCGGATTATTATTACCACCTAATTTTTTATTCAGAGAAAAGTCGAAAAGTGAATAAAAAATTGTTGCTATTTTTGATTGTTGTTGTTGCATTATTACAATTGTTCCGATCCATGCATACAAAATGCTCCTCACATTTCGATAGGTTTTTTGTTTCTATTCTGTTTGTTGCTACTTCTCATGATTGACTTGCCCTCATAGTTGTTGTTGTTGCTTTTAGTGTTGTACACATACTTGCTGCCATTGCCACGCCACTTTTGCCTTTCTTGTACGCATCCATTTTTAGACCTGATCTTTCTGTATCATTTAAAACGCTTAGTTTTCGACGTCTGGCGCACAGCACCAACAACAACAACACCAGTGTACTCGTACGCATGCATGTGTGTGTGTTTGTGGCAATGTATGCAACTTAAAATGCGTTTTTTGAACTCATCTTCATCATCAACGTCATCATCCTCTTCTTCTTCGGCATCAGCGGCTGCAGCCTTAGTAGCCAAAAACAGTCTTAGTGCATATTTAGAAGAAAATAAAAAGTTTGGCGTTCAAAGCGTTGAATTACATACTTACACACCTATTGGCGCATGTATTTATTTTATTCTATATTAGATATTTATATATGGTATGTATGTGTATGTGTGTGTGTGTGTATGTTGCATAATGCGGGCATTTATTTTTAGTCGCATTTAGTCGCTGTTGTTGTTGCTGTTGTTACTTTTGCTGTTGTTATTAGTGCGTTTTATCAGCTGTAGCGATTAATTAAAGCATATGAGCCACACAGTGGTCGCTAAAAGGCCCATAATTCATCGGATATCTGCGAGCAATGCATGAGCGACTGTGGCAGCGGTTTGGCATAATATACAAATATTTATCTTTAAATTGTATACAATGTGTTTCAATTCTGAGTTAAAATTTAATTTTATTTTTCTTCATTTTTGAGCAATATTTATTACTTCCCAGCTTGCGGCGCAAGAGATTTTAGTTTTTTTGGGGGTTTTAGGTGCTAATTCTTAAAACTAAGTAATTTTTTGTTATTATTTGTTTATTTTTTATTTTTTTTATTTTGATAATTTTTAATATTTAAATTATTTGTATTACTTTTTTTACTTTTATATTAACCTGTAAAAAATATTTGATAGAAAATTTCAAACTTTAATATTTGACCAAACTAAATTTTTTTAGACTACATTTGTAACAATCCAATTTTTTTTTTAATTTAAATCTCGAGCCTGTGGGCTTAGTAGCCCGCGTTCTTGTAAAATTGCTGGTATATTGGGTATTTATAATTATAAATAAATAATTTTCTTAAAAGCACTTTTTGGTCTTGCAGTGGTATTCTTGTTTTTTTTGTCTTATTTTTCTATAAATTGTTTTCAAATAAATATTTAGTCTTATTGGCATGCATTTTTCATGTACAACATCTGGTGCTTGATTGCTATTTTACTCAGCTTGTGGCGGCTATCTTTTCTACCCGATTCTGTATTATGAATCAAATTGAATGGTTTAAGGGGGGACCCTCATTTATCGGGTCAAAAAAATCGATTTTTTGGAAATAATTTTAATCTATTCTACAACTATTTAAGAATATACTTTCAAAATTTCAAGTCGATATCTGTATTTTTGAAGGAGTGACAAAATTTTTAACAGGACGTGACGGGTGGCCTGATCGCCTGTATCCAAAACTTTAAACGCGTTTTTCTCGAAACATCATTTTTCGATTTTGTGTACACAATTGAGAACGCTGTATTGAACCAATCAGGCTTTACAATAGCTCATTTTAAAGATAATTAAATTGTTTTCAATGTGACATTAAGTGTTTTAAAAACAAAAAAGATTTTCATATTTTTTTGTAATTTTAAAGTCAATTTTTATGCATGAAAAATCACTTTTAACATAAAACTGGATAAAAAATATCAATTTCGACATTTTTTTTTTAAATCAAAATGTCACATCGAAGGTATTATCCTAAAGTTTTAAAAAAAATTTGGTTTTTTTATTTCAGAAAAAAATTCAGAGCGCTAGAATGTACACAGATAGAATGAGGTGCCATGGACGAGGTGTATATTTCCATACTTAAAATGTTTTTTTTCTTCTCCGAAAATTTTTGTAGACAGTCAAGACATTTATTAAAGTACTTTATGAATTACAAAACGTTTGAAGTTATTTTACCTGAGAAAAAATTCCCAAAAATGATGCATTTTTCGACCGTCTAAATGAGGGCCCCCC
>JAYXIM010018718.1:0-57461 GCA_037575425.1 Anastrepha fraterculus
CGGCGCCATGGAAATAATTTCCCTTTATGTATGTATTTCGTTAATTCTGAAAGTGATATTCTCATAAAACTTCTGTAGCTGTTTAAAATGACGTTGAACGGTGCTACCAGCTCAATCGCTTTTGAGAAGTTTTAACATAAGTTGCACAAGTTTTAGAAGTTTGAGGGTTACAATATTGTAATAAAAAATAAAAAGGATGACTAGGTTTAAGTCTTATCTTCAATTAGAATGTGATTTTTTAAAGGCTTGAGAACTTAAAATGATTATACAAAACAGAAATATTGTTGGAATTATTTTTTAATTATAATCTGCTAGCTAGCTTTATTTTATTTTTGCATATTTTGGCATTTGTTTTTTAATATAATATCTGGCATATGTCCGCCGCGGCTACGAGTTACTTGGTCCATTAGATCAGTCCAATTTTCTACTACTTTTCTCAATAAAAAATCTAAATGAGCCCAACGCAAACGACGGCGATTTGGCCATCTGCAGACCAGTTTTGCCACTGCAGATCAGTAAGATATATTTAACTAGATTTACACTAGATTGCAAATAAAAGTATGAAATAAAAAAAAAATATGTTTTGTAATACTTACTCAACTTTTGTTACTTTTGCTCCTCTTCGTACTACCGAATTTATGCCTCACCAAACACTTAGAAAAATATGTAGAAACCATGGCAAATGGAAAGGTAATAGCGGCAGTGTAGAAACTACAAAAGCAATGTATTTTTTTTTTTTTTCTAAAATGTCAAAATCTATAAATAAAATTGACAAATTAGAGTAATTTAAATCAAATTTGACAATTTAGATCCCACTTAAATAGAAAATGTTCAACTAGGTGCTCTTCTGCTATTACCAGTTCAATGGGTTTTGATAGAAACCTTTTTTCTGACATACGAAAATATGTTGGAATTAAATCATTTTAGAATTGGGAACAGTTAGCGACCGTTGAAAGCCGATGCAGAAGAGCTGCCCTTCCTTTTATTCTTCCCAGAAAAATTAAACGCAAAAATTTAAATTTTTGACCGCGTAAATTGCTAATATATAATATTTATTTATCGTTGTATGCAGTTTACAAATTTCCATATTATGCTAAGTCACGTGTATGCACGCACAACATTCGATATACAATAAATAGTAAGTGTATAGAAAATAGTGTTATGCATATGTATGTATATGTTCGGTTTACATTGCCATATCTATTTTATTTAGTTCGCTAATATATAATTTTGTTAACGTAAATATAATACAATTGACACTTTGTTCGCTTTTTTATTTCTTTCTTACAATAAAATTTAAAACTTATACTAATTTTCAAAACCATACTAACAAACGATTTTTCTCATTTGGCAGATTAATTTTTATACAGTCCTTGCGAATACTCATAAGACATACATATACAATTCGTTTTCATAAGATTTTTAGTTTTTAGTTTTTTTTCCTCTAAAATAAATTTTTATTAAGGATTTTCACTTTTATGTATAAGTGAATATCTACATATGTATGTATAAATGAACTCAAGTAGTTTAATCTTCATTTTTTATATCTGCATATTTTAATATTTACTTTGCACAGATTACTGTTAACTTTCTTTTTCATAAGCAGTTGAGTTATACGTATGTATGTATATGTATGTATGTGTGTATGTATATTTTTAATGTTGCAGGTGGAGTAAAGATTCACTTATGCTTTGAAAGTACGGCATATATGTATACACACATATTCATACATTTATTGTCATTATACTATGTGAAGTTGATGAAAGATTTTAATGCAGTAAATGGGAGTACTTTGTGCAAATTTGAATACTAACTTAATTAAGAAACTAAACCAACGTTTCGTCATAAAAATATGCAAATATATGTATGCATATGCACAAACATATATTTTATGTAAAAAGCTAATTATGCAGTATGTACGAGTGTATGTATGTATGAATATAATAAAGTAAAATAATAGCAGCAATATTCGTTGTTGTTGTTTTCATTTATTCGAGTATAATTTAATGTAAAATGACTAACTACGATAAATGTAGTCGAATAACTTATAAAATAAGAAAAACGAAATTAATAATACATGTTTAACATTTTTTCTTTTAAAGCGAGTAAAGAGATTATACAATTTAGTAGAGTAGCTGCGCGCATCAGTCATTCAAGTTTTAGATACATATACATATTTATGTATATTTTCATACATTTTTAATTTTGCGCAAAAAGTAAATACATTATTTGATTAAAATAAAAAGGGTTTACTATTAAAACTTATAAAAATAACCATGTCTTACATATTTCATACATTGCCAATTCTGTAGGCTAAAAACAAAAAGGGTAAGAACTTTTCATTAAAATTATAAATCACGTTAAATACTCGAACAGTGTTATGGTATGTGTGTGCATAAGCGCGGGGAAATGACCAAGGGCGAGTTTACATCTGCCGTAAAGGGCTGTGAAATCACGAATTGTTGTTGCTTACAGTGCAAGAAGTTGTACTGCTGTGGTATATTCACATATACATATGCACATATGTTTATATTACGAGTATTTTGAATTGCAGTCTCTCGCATAATGAATTTATTCTTTCAGACAAACAAAAACGAAAAAGAGAGAAGAGAACTATGGAAAAATGAATACGTTAGTATTAGAGAAAATGTTAAACAAGACGCATTAGGGTAGAATTTTACACCGAATGTCCACAGGTTAAAATTATTATTATAATTTTTTTGGTTTATTTTCTTTTTATTTGTTATTCGTGACAGTCACGTTTTAAGGCGTAAGAAATTCTGAAATTGATAAAGAAAAAAAAAGATTAATATGCAGCCAGCTCTTCCTTAACGATGTGTAAAAATCTCGATATCTATTAGCAGTATCTCATTAGATGAAAATGTTTCTTTACTTTTACTTAGTGTAACTTAGTGAGGTAAACGGAAAATGTTTAATTTTTTTATATTTTTTTTTTTTGCTTTATTTTAAAGTCATATCCTCAGAAATATGTAATACATAAAAATTCTCGATAAAAATATTTAAATAATTAGAAAAGCTATTATTTGAAGAAGTTATGATTTGTAGAAGAGCGCAGAGGCCCTGGCTTTTTTATGTTCCCTACGAAATCATATTTTTTTAAACTATAGATAATTTAAGCAGTTTACCACCGATTGAACCCCAAATTGATATATACATATGTCAATTACATTTTATATATACTTAGTGACGGGATTTTTTCCGATTGCTTAATATACGAAATGTTTATAAATTTTTTTAACTAACTTAAAAAAAGGTATTCTAAAATTTTATAAATTATTAATAATTTTTTTTAACTAACTTAATAAAACAAAAAAAAAATCTAAGCTTTTATAAATTATTATACATTTTTTTAACTAACTTCGTTAAGAAAAAAAAATTAGGTACACCTATTTGCGTAATGATTGTTTTAATGCATACAATTTATCAAACAGCAAAAAAAAATTGCATTTACTTGTTTCAGATAAAAATTGAGGTGCCTATAGCGTCCATAGTGAACGAGCGTCCAGGAGGAACTGTCGATTAATTTTTAATAATATATGTATGTGATATTCATTAAATCTACTAAACATAAATCGATACGAAAAGTTCTACGTCGAATAGTTTTGTCAAAAAATAATATTTACAACCGCCTATTGTCGTGCCGTAAGAGTGGTTTGTCTCACCCTTTTAATATTTTCGATAATAATAAATCAACTATCGTCGTTCATTTTTCAATAGTTCTCTTCTGCCATTTAGTATTTTAAGTACCCTCAAAGTATGGGACCCAGTGCAATATTTTATAAAAAAATATTGGCCATTTTTTATTCCGTTTTATATAGTGCCTTTATGGCATGTTTTTTTCAGAAGTTGACATATCAATAGGACACTTCGTGCGTTTTTTGTTTTTATAAAAAATTGGGTGATTTTCAGCGAAGATATATCAAATGGCAAATATATGCTTATTTTTGTGGAAGAGGTTACTTTGATCTTCTATAGTTTCTACTTTTTTCACATTTAAAACTTTTTTTTTAATTTGAAACTCGAGTTACATACTTTGAGATTTTTAATTGATTTTAAAAATATATTTAATGTTTTATAGAAAAAAATCTTGAAGAAATATTTTTTTGCAATACAGCTGAGGGTGCAATAATAGCTAACTGCAAATTGTAAACCCGCGTTTCTCCGATTTGTGAGTTATGACGTTCCTCCATCAAACGACCTTCAAACGAAAATCTTCTAAGACTCTATTTTCCGATGTGTAACGATTCGCTGGTGATTACACTATTTTGTACTTCACTTCATTTCTGGCACGGAATTTTCTTTCAATCACTAAAACTCGTATGAATCAAAGTGTACATTACAAGATTGCGCCTTCTAAATTCGCCGTGACGCCATCTCTGCAGATAAACAAACAAAAGGAAGAAAAATTACTTGTTTTTGAAGCGGAAGAGTAAGCGAAAACAATGGAAACTGCCAAGAAATCATACACACGCACACTTTCTTGCCACGGCGGAATCGGCAAAAATACACAAAAAACCTGCCTTTGAAGATATTGTTATAATTCGTGCTTTTCAATTTATCACGCGCCTCGCCTCTGCGTTTTTATTAGTTCGTTTAATGTAGAAAACACAAATCTTAAAATCAGTATATTGCCAAGCCATTCACAGAATATTTGCAAGTAACTAACTTCTATTTCTTTTGTTTGTTTATCTGCAGAGATGATGTCATCGGTTGTCAAAATCGCGACATATAAGTAGCGGTGTACGGAAGGCGCCACCTTCTGTATTCTGTACAACGTGCTTTGCATTGCAAACGTATTTATCACACGCCTTTTACTTTTCATACCCTACTCCTTACGTCTCGTTTTTGATAGCATCCCCCTACGTTTTTACTTTCCATAATTACACAAGTGTTTTTCTAACAAGTGATTTTCCCATAACAAAGTGCACCACTACTGTTTCGCTCCAACAATACCTTACGGCTTGACATATTTATAAGATTTCCGACACATCAGATTGTATTATTTGTTATCTTTGTATATTTCGTTCATTTGCTGCAAAGTCAAAACAATTCAAAATACATATCGAGAAAAACGGTTTCAAAATTTTCAATTTACTATGTATTCACTATAAAGACATATTTTCATCTAGAGAGTTACTGTTAATAGACATCGCCATGATTTTTACACATCTCAAAAAAAAAAGGTGGTGGTAATTTCTGCATATTTATCAAAAAAAAAATTTTTCTTGGATTATAACAGTCTTGCAACTGATGAGAGATATATGTACAAATGTATATATTTACCACATTTAATTTGCCTCGATTCTATGGATACGAAAAATTTGCAAAATGGGCATAATCGAGAATGAAAGCCGTACACGCTGAGCATTTACTCCAGCATCAGTAAAAAGTATTTCATAATGCTACAACAACAAAAATAAATAAATCGGACAGCGAATATTTCGACATGGGCGCGACGAATCACCGATTCCATATGAATGAAATGTCACTCAAAAGTAATGGCCACTGAGAATTTCACCCTTCGCTCAAACAAACTGAGTTCAAAAGTGCTCGAAATATGACAGTTAACTAACTTTGAACTGTGATCATAAGACTGACCGGCTATGTAAACTCGCCCTAAGTGTGAAATGTGTGAGTGCGTGTGCGCTTTTCATGTGAGATGCCGAGACTCGGACTACATATGTAGGTATGTATGTGTCTGTGTATGTATGTAAATGTATGTTTGTTTATTTAATTACGTAAAGATATGTAAGCAACACATGTTTTTATACATACATACATATTTATGTAAGTATTATTACTTATTTCACGACTTACAAATTGCTAAAATTTCCAAATTATATAATATGCAATTTTTTGAATGATAATTGCCTTTTTATTTCATACATACACAGAATGTAATGTTCAAACCAGACCAGCTAAAAGAAGAAAGTATTTAGAAGCAAAAAATTTTAATACAAACGCTAAATATAAATAAATATTATCGAAATAAACAAAATTAAAAATTATTGTACTGTTAATAGTTTCTTTGAGTTAAATAAATACGCGTATTAATACATATACATACCTACTTACGGGTTATGTGGTCAATAGAGATGTACAAACCCGGCATTACGGGATTGTCTTGTTTTTAAGTACCAAAATACATAAGATGAGGCGATGAAAATCACCGTTATAATTTTTATTGCAAGTAAGTCTATGAAAAAAGTATGAGTATGCGAAAAGTCTACTTGCAAATAGTTCACCTGAATTGACAATGCCAAACAGTCTTTTTTTATTGGTACAAAAATCAGAAGTTTAGCCATACAAAATTTCTCTCCCGAAATGCGAGATTATAAAATAATCTTAAATTATCAAGCTACGTTTTTCAATACAACCCTGTGTTTTCTGTGTTATCCATAACTATTATAACGAAACGTCAAAGTAAAAACTAAAATATCAAAGAAAAGACAAAAAAAAAATCTCCGTTAGATATTATTAATTATGCAGTCGTATTACCGAAAAAGGCGAGTGTCCATAGTCGCTTTGGCTTGTTATATTGCCTATTAAAAAATGTAATATCAAGTTTAAACGCCCTATACTCCAATAGGAGATAACGGAAAAATATATAGAAAAAAATTTATTATTTTATTTTTTAACATCGAATTTTGCATGTGAAATGCGACCTAAGTAGACGTCATTTACAAATTTCATCCAACTGCCTATTAAAAAAAAAATAATAATAATAATTGGCGCGTACACTTCTGTTAGGTGTTTGGCCGAGCTCCTCCACCTATTTATGGTATGCGTCTTGATGTTGTTCCACAAATGGAGAGACCTACAGTTTCAAGCCGACTCCGAACGGCAGATATTTTTATGAGGAGCTTTTTCATGGCAGAAATACACTCGGAGGTTTGCCATTGCCTGCCGAGGGGCGACCGCTATTAGAAAAATGTTTTTATTAATATTGCTTTCACCGAGATTCGAACCAACGATTTCTCTGTGAGCTCCGAATGGTTATCACGCACCAACCCATTCGGCTACGGCGACCGCCAACTGCCTATTACTAGCAGCAAATCGCGCAATTAAATTAAATATTGATTCAACTTGCCTTTACTTCATATCGTTAATAATAATTAAACAAACAAAACAAAAACTAAAATACTCCACCCAATTTCTATGAAGAAAAAACTTTCAAAACAGTCTTGGCAGCTGATTATCAATTTTGCAGCTAATCTGCCCTTTGTGAATGGATGGATTAATTTTTTTGGATTTATTGTTAATCACTGCATATGTGAACGTACTTTAAGTCACCTTTAAATAATCTCGAAAATTAATTTTTTAGTTGGGGTGGGGTACGGAACACTAGACAGGGGTAGTATACTGGGGCGGCATCTCTTGGTTGGGAAAAACCGGAGTAGGGTAACGTAGAATCGACTACCATGGAAATGTAATTTTTTAGTTCTTTCGATTCAACTAAAAAACATAACAAATATCCTTTAGTAGGTATCTTTCTTTCTTTGTGATGTGCGTATTGTTGTTGTTTCACAAATAAACAAAAATTGTGTTTAATAAAAATTTTAGCGATTAACTTGTGAATGTGACGCCAAACCCTTACTGAATGAGACAAAATTAAAACCTCTTAAATCGGCTCATTCGTTTCGAAGAAGCATTCACCGGGAGATAAAAACGGAAATTACTGAAAAGTATAAAAATCGTATGATTCTCAGCATCAAATAGGCCGATGCTTACAAATCTTGGTATGGGATTTTGGGGGTCGCTGATTACAAACTGGAGGCAAATTTAAAAAATTCAAAAGGTGAACCCATAATGACGGAAGACTGTTTTTAACGAACAAATTCGGTTGAAACTCATTGCAAGGTGATTTTTTGGTAGTATTTTAGATGTTCGAATTTGAAGCAACTTCTTATCAGAAAAAATTGCAACCAGTCTTTCTCTGTGCATTAGTCTTATTCTTAAGATTATCAAATAAAATAAAAGTTGTTTTTTTCATTTTTCGTCATAGGAATCCCTTTAAGTGGAAAACTTTTTGTAACATTAAATAAAATTTAATATAATCTACGAATTAGTTTTTGCAGCGATTTCAAGTGAAATATATGCTAGTAAATCAATTTTTTTTTAATTTATTGCTAATTTAAGGGGTTAGGGGTAGTCAGAATTTTAAAAAAATTGTATTTTTTTTTTTTGCATTTTCTTAAATATCTTAAAAATATTGTGTGAAAATTTGAAGTGAATCCCACAAATACTTTTCGAGTTATTCAACAATTAACAAAGGGCGTTCGGGTGCTCTGGAGCGTTCGAGAGCAAGTCGTTTTTTTTTCTCGAAAATCTGAAAAATATTTCCTGAGGCCGACATATTGTTAATTTAAAAAAAAATTCGATCAGGCACAAGATTATCTATTAATAAAACTCATTTCTCTTATTCGTTTGATTTTAGATGAATCTCCAAGGACTTCTGGAGAAACGCGCTCCACACAAACAACGATACTTTTACAATTAATAATTTTTGTTTTGAAATGTTGCTATAGTCAAGTCGAAACATGATGTATTAATGCTTTGTTTTTATTTTTGTAAAATAAAGCAATTGACTAGCAAAAAATGTCATCAATTCTTCGGGCCTCTGACTACCCCTAACCCCTTCAATAAAATTAATATAATCTTTGAATCAGTTTTTGCAGCAAAAATTCCTTTAGCTTTAAATTTCAAGTAAAATGTATGCTATTAATGAGACTTTTTTTGTTTAATTTATTGTTAATTTAAAATGCAGATATATTTCGTTTCAATAAGAAAACGGCCGCCGTAGCCAAATGGGTTGGTGCGTGACTACCATTCGGATTTCACAGAGAGAACGTAGGTTCGAATTTCGGTGCAACACCAAAATTAAGAAAAACATTTTTCTAATAGTGGTAGCCCCTCGCCAGGCAATGGTAAACCTCCGAGTGTATTTCTGCCATGAAAAAGCTCCTCATAAAAATATCTGCCGTTCGGAGTCGGCTTGAAAGTGTAGGTCGCTCCATTTGTGTGGAACAACATCCAGACGCACACCACAAATAGGAGGAGGAATTTTCGCTGAGCTTAAAATAACTTAATCTGATCTCGAAATCCCGCAAAGACAATAATTTATAATTTTGACATATACATACCTATGGATGTTGTGTGTTGCTGGCTTTTAGCTAAGAGTGCACACTAAAATTTCTCGCACAGAATATTACATATTTCATAATGAACCAGATATTATCGCCACATTGATTGTATCATTTTGAAAATATTTGTACACTGCTCAAAGCACAATAATGTGTAAATATTTAAAATTCGCAACATTTTAACTTAATGACTATCATCTCTAAAGCAAAATACATACATAAATTCAACGTGCAAATAATTGCACAATTTCGCGAGTTTGGCAACAGCTGAAAATATTGTTGTTATACACGTATGCGTGCGCAGGTTCATATGTACGTATGTAGGCGTGTAGTAGGCCTGTGGTGAAACTCAAATTTATTTTTTTAGTTTTAGATAGCATTTATTTTTATTCAAAAGGTTTTAGGCATGAATTTAAGGCGCGATTTTCTCACCGGAATTAAAAAATTTGTTATACTTTCAGATTTCCGCCAAAATATTTCGGAAAAATGTTAAGATTTGTGCACGAGAGATCAATCAATTTGAAAATACTTAAAAAAATTCGTTTTAAAAAAATGTTATTTCCAAAAAAATTATTAAAAAAATATTTTTTTTTTTCAAAAAATTCATTTTAAAAAATAATTTTAAAATCATTTCTTCCAAAAAATTCTTTAAAAAAAATTATTTTTTCCAAAACATTATATTAGATGATAGAAGAGTTTATGCTGAAAACGATCTGCATAAAAATATTTAAAACTTTTATCAACGGAACCAAAATAATGAAATTTTTGGAAGCACTTTCAAATTGGCACAGTTCACTTAAATCTTATATTTCATAATTGCGACGGCAAAACAGTACCGATTTTTTTTTTTTATGGATGCACTCTAATATACATATGTATGTATGTACATACATGAAGGATAGTCCAGCTAGAATTTAATTTAATACGGCTATAAATAATATAGTCAAATGGCAACTTTTCGACAACTAGCCAATTCACATTTTTGTTACGGCTGATTACCCGATTTTCAATAATTGATTTTAATATTGCCCAACTTTGCTCAAACGAAAAGATACTCATTTTCTAAATATCTGGCCATAAACTAAATTTCTGATACATCACGGATGCTATTTTAGTTGTCAATAATAATAGGTTCACACTTTACTTGTACTTTTTGTGCTTAACTCCCAACCCGTGTTTCTCGTTTTTTGCGATTTGTTGATTTAAATGTCAAATTAATCTGTTTTTTACTCCTGTTTCGTTTGTCCACATCCTGATTGAAATTTTTACGTTCAAGCCACTAAATTGCAAAAACAAAACGCAAATAAATATTGTTTTTGTGCTATCACAATCACCTTGTATGGATGCTCGTACTCTTCGAAAATCGAATTCTGCCTAGTCTTCATTATTTAGCTCTATATTAAATGTAAATATTTGCGTCACCGCCAACACATCAACTACATAATACAAAACATTTATAGGAATTTCTGTTGTTTGGCTTCTAATTGGCACTTGACACAAATCTGCAGCAAATCCCTAGTAAATCAACATATTTCATGATATTTTTTTCAATGCTAACACTACTTGGAATTTCAACCTGAAAATATGTATGTATGTTTATGTGCTAGGTATATACCATGTCTATGCATGCATTTATATATACATACATACATATGTACATATGTTTGTATCAATCAATTCACATGCAATGATATTTCATCGCTTCCACATCAACACCAAATTGAAATGCGTTAATTTTTGTTCTTTGCGTCGGTAAAAACTGTACAGTTGTTGGTAGTAAACCATGTCAAGTAAAAAAATATTTCTCAATAGAGGCGACCTGGTTTTCAAATGTCCCTTCAAAGAGCAAAGCGAAGACAATCAGGCGTCTTCGGTAGATATCTACCTATACTTATGTATAAGTATGTATGCATGTATGTATACATATGCATGTGTATAAAAAATGGATATTTGAAGTAGAATTCCTGTTTTTTTTTATTGTTTGTTTATACAATCTATAAAGCCTGGGAGTTAAATGTTTAGAATATGTTTGGGTGTGGTTGTGTGCGTAAGTGCATGCAGTCAGAGAGTAAATTATACAAACAATATCTGCTGTAGAACTGAGGTTTACATACATACGTGCATGTAGTAAATTTTAAAGGTAAAAAATGCTATTAAAAACAACAACTATGTTATTTATTGGATTGACGTGAAAGTCATTTGAGCTTTCACAAATAGATAGCAGTGTTGAGTTTGTGTTGAAGGACCTCTGTCAGTCAATGAGACTGTACACGCATCGAATAATTGCCACAATTTCGTACGAATTTATGAAAAAGGAGTTGTTTCCTTCGATTTTTTTCTGAAAGAAAAAGGGAAACGAGATTCTACGAGCATTTGTCAAAATGTATTCGAAAATTTTTTTGAATAAGGTCAACATTACAAGGCGAGCATATGTCTGCCATTTCGTTCTGCACATAACTTCTATGTCTATAGTCTTTATTATAAAAAAACACCTAAGCATTTCAAATAAACATTTTCAATTATTTTTTTTTTGAACATTTTCTTTTTTTGTTGATTTTCAAAGTACTAAAGTGATGGTCTTAATGGGACGCCTTATTATTTTACGTTCCTTCATAAAAGCAGGAAAGTCGCTGAAGCCCACAGAGAGATATAGGAAATTTATGATGTTAACTTACGATATGAAGATTACTAAGGTGACGCCATTCACAAACCGCTATTTTCTGATTGGAAAACGTACGAGGGTCGTTTGAAAAATCTGTGCAAAGTCAGAGAGATGGCAGTACAGGCGCGTGGCGAAGTTAGTTTTAGATAGTAGCATCTCTTGGAAAAACACACACCAAGTTTGGCATTCGTTTGAATCGAAGAAGTCGAGTGATTTTCCTTCTTCGCACCAGATCACGCCTCAGCAGTTGTTGTCGCGATATTACTCTATTAGTCTATTTTTCAGACTTGGCTCCCTCGGATAGCTCGGACTACTACATATTTGTTCTCTAATTTGAAGAAATGGCTGATGGGAAAAGATTTTATTCAAACGAGGAGGTGATTGCAGAAAGAAATGGCTATTTGTCAGACTTAGGCAAATCCTATTATTTGGAAGGCATCAACAAACTATAATAGCGTTGGTCGTAGTGTGTAAGCCTAAAAGGAGACTATGTCGAAAAGTAGAAAAAGTTTACCCCACACAATTAAGTGGAATTTATTTTTGCACGTACTTTTCAAACGACCCTCGTATGCACGCGCAAATGTAGATGTATGCACGATGCATTTTATCATTATTGGCTTTCCACACACATTCGCTTATTCTTCCCTTTCTTTTCGTTTCTTCTTCTTTCCTCTTCTTCTGTACTGAAGTCACGGTCCTGGGATGGTAAAATCTTGTAATCAATCTTTGTGTTGACTAGAGCGCTCACGCCAGTATTGGTTTAACAAATACCGCGCTAGAGATCTACCTGCCAATGTTCTACTTGATCAGTAAAAGTTTAGGATGATCAAATTGACGCCCCGTCCCGAATATTCATATTCCACCAAGGATTTTCACTCTAGCAGCAGCCCCCTAAAGTTCATGGAAACGGTTCATCCTGTGGCAACAATAGTTCAAATGTTTTCTCACAAAAACTGAAACTTGAGGAAGCAATCTAGAAAAGCGGCTTGAGTCCGCCAATTACAAAGGAATCTTATTCTTCTAAAACAAGAAAATTTATCTGTAAGTTGTGGAAAGTTATTGTAGCTTATTTGATTCAATGTCGCCGCTATTATATACCCCGGACCTTACACCACTAGATCACAACTTATTCCGGATGGCAATCTTTCTGAATTACCAAATTTTCACCCCTGAAGATCCGAAATCCCAAGTTTCCAAGATAGTCGATCTAGTCTAGCAGTCACTGCGCCCGCTAAAGATGCTTTCTGTGGTTACAACAACAACCACAACAACAGCCTCAAATTGCAATTGGCACAGTTTCTTGCTGATAAGGAGCACAAACTCTATGAGCGCAGAAACAGAGTTTCCTTAAAGCAGGCAAACAACCATCGAACAAACTGGAGAATTTACATGCACACGTGCATGTGTATGTACAAATAATTGATAAGTTCATTCTTAGTATAGAAAATAAGTTTTTTTTTTCGCGCTACAAACCCAAAATCCCTTTCTTGGCAACCCACTAACGTACCTACATATGTATGGTTTGAAATTAGCAAAAGATAAATGTGTTTTTAGTTAAAAATATTCTTTAAAAAAAGGCCGTTGATTTATGTAAATATTATGTACGCACTATATTGGGGTGGCTCACCAAAAAAAATGGAGTTTTTCCACCGAAATTATAAAATTTATTATATTTTAAGACTTTAGCCAAAATATTAAGATTTACGTGAGCTGGACCAATTGGAAAATACTACCAATGCTGGAGATTTTTATTAACAAACTAGTTAAAAAAAAAATTGTAAATCAAAACAAAATTTAAATTAAAAAAAATTTTAATTTCTTAATTAAAGCTGGACCAATTGGAAAATGCCACTAATGTTGGAGATTTTTATTAACAAACTAATTAAAAAAAAAAAATTTTATTTCAAAATTAAAAAAAAAGTGTTTAAATTAATTTAAAAAAATTTACATATATATTTTAAAAAACTTAATTAAAAAATTAAATTGTATATTAAAATTTTTTTTTTTTTATTTAAAAATAAATCAAAAAATTATTCTTCTCCAAAAAATCAATTTAGATGACAGCGAGTTTACGCTTAAAAGGGCTGCATAAAAATATTTACAAATTTTATCAACGAAGCTGAAATGTGTTGATATTTGCGAACAAAATTGGGGGCGAGTTAAGTAAAATGATACTTCTTTTCAAGTCTAAATTGATAAAAAATCTCGATAAAATTATTCAAGTTTACCTTAAACCTATCTTCCAAAAAATAGCCTCAAATAGCATCAATGAGTAAGGAAGGCTAAATTCAGTCCGAACTTTATATGCCGCCAAACATTTTTCTAAAATTTAATTTGGCTGGTTGTTAATTTCAGAAGTTAATGTTAGGAGTTTCAAATTAAATTAACCCTAATCTCATGTCGCTGAAAACGATGAGCTGTATGAGCTTTACGACGATATAGACATAACGCAGCGAATCAAGATCCAGCGGCTACGCTGGCTGGGTCATGTCGTCCGAATGGATACAAATGCTTCGGCTCTGAAAGTATTTGATGCGGTATCAGCTGGTGGTAGCAAAGGAAGAGGAAGGCCTCCTCTGCGTTGGAAAGATCAAGTGGAGAAGGACTTGACTTCACTTGGTGTGTCCAACTGCTGCCGGTTATCACGAGAAAGACAAAGCGCGTCGTTTGTTAAACTCGGCCAAAATCGCGTAAGCGGCTATTGCGCCAATTAGGAAGAAGAAGAATTCAATGTCGGTGGTCGTTCGTGTCCGACTCGTTTTTTATGAAACTACTCCACGGTGCATGAAACATGTTTATGATAAAATATTATTAAAATAAAAAAAATTTGAAAATCATCTCTTCGGATATGTTTAGTTAAAGCTTAGAAGATACCTTATGAATTTTTTCTAATTTTCTGTTGGCGTTAAATTATAAAATAGAAATAAGCGCCGACCCATCGACATGGAATTAAGGTGCCAAATGGAATGACATGGAATTATTGTTAATTATCATATGCAACAGTAACTTTAGGATCATGACGAGCACAGCAGAAATTGTATGCCTTCTATTTATTATTTGAGGTTATTAAAAAAAATTGTTTTCTAGAAACTAATTTTATGTATAGAAAACTCGATTTGTAGATTTTTTCAAAATAGAATAAATGTTTAAATTCAGTTGGAAAAACTGCAAATTATGGCGAGGCACCCTAATATACATATACTTACGTTACATATGTATGCACAAGTGTGCTGAATATCTTGTTGGTTAGTGGGTTCATTTCTGTGTTTACTTCCGCCACCCTGGTAGGCATATCTATGTACTTGCATATGAAGAATTTCCCATAGGTATATACATATGTGTGTACCATATACCCGTATAACTTATATATTATATTAGTTATATGCTTTGAAGATCACACGTGTCATACAAATGGTATAATCAGACCTCAGTATTGTCATTGCTTTTTTTAGATTCTACGCATTTCTGCTAATGTTTGTTTTAGATTTGCTTATACTCGTACTAAAGTCGAAGGCGCTGAGTTAATACGAGGCTTAAATAAACATAATTTTCTCTGAATACTACTCGAATATTTTCTATATATACAAAATCGTTCACTGTTTTGTTTATACAATTTCTAGTTCGAGCCAAGCCATTATAAACAACAATAGGAAGGTGCTAACTACCACGGTTGCGTTAATAAAAAAAATATGTTCTTTAAGAGCAAAAACAAAAAAAAAATTTATATACGGGTATGTTTGTACCTATATATATATGCATGTAGGTATGTATATATATGTATGTAGGTATGTATATGCATGTATGTAGGTATGTATATGTATATATGTATGTAGGTGTAAGTATTTCATACGCGCGTAGTCGAACAACAGTCGTCTTAGCAGCAAGCAAAGATGCAACTCTCCATCATCCCTGCATAACTCTACCTATCCAACAAAGTTTTCGTCTACTCATCAAACGCCTTATCCATCTAAGAAGTACATACATACATACTCGTATGCATGTGTGTACATGTCCATCCATCCATAAGTTTTTCTAATAAGAAATCATATAGCATTTTACTTAGTTTTGCACAAACCTTGACGCAAAACCCAATATCTGTATATGTATGTATGTATGTATGGAAAGTAATAATTCTTGCTTTGCAATTTCTACACATCTATCTCCTGCCCTCATTACCTCTGCGTTTCCTGCTGCTGCTGGTAATTCGACTGCTGCCACTGTACGCTAACGTTCGCCGCGACTTTTTGTTCATTCAGGCAGCTTCATTTTAGCTTTGTCAATTACTTACATATTTGTACGTACATAGTATAATTTTTTTTCTCTTATTCGTTGTAGTTGTTTTCTCTTCACGTTTTTGTTTTATATACGTACATATATATATATATTTTTTTTATTTATTACTTTTTATCCCATTTGGCTTCGTGCTTTCCTCTCTCTTTTTGCAACATGGTCTGCTTCTTCGAGTATCGTGCGATGCGCGCCCGTCTGCGTTGCTTGCTATTGCTTACGTTAATACTATATTGTTGTTATTGCAGTAATTACTTTTACCATTGTTATTGTTGTTGTGGAATCACTGCTTTGCAGTGATCTGATCTTCGGCATTCGACGCGTACTCCGCCGTCCAGTTCAACTGCTGCTATGGTATGTTGTGTATATATCGGTGTGAATAAACTGCCGACGTCTGCGAAATGAAATTGTGCTTTCGTTGAAGAAATACTGCAAAGAAACGAAAACAGATATGTACATCAGATATCAAATGTAATGTAACATTCAGCCTGTTTAAAAAAAAAAGTTTTGTTCTTTTTTTCTGTGTGTATTTTCTTAAGTGCTTTTATTTTCTGCATATGGCATTTTTCTTTTCATTCTTCATTGCTTGTATTTTAACGACAAAATGCGTGCAATTTTAATAAGCAACAACTGGCTCAGACTAATAAAATTGCGACGATATGTACTATACTTGTAGGTATAGTTGTATGCATACATACAAATATACATACATTTGTATGCACATATTTAAATTGACATTCATTACGCAAGTCTACTCACGATTTACTACACATATATTCCACTAAGAGAAAGGGCTGCACAACAATGCATAGCACATGACATAGCGAAAGTGAACCATCTTTGATACATAGGCAACAACAGCCAGATGGAAAAACCACCTCTCGTCTGCAGCTAAAGCTTGACGTTTTACAAACCAAGAAAAGATAAAATAGGAAAAGTAAAAATGGGTTGCACAAAGTTTGGGAAAATTTTGACAAAGTGGTTTTAGAGATTCACTTAAAAGTGAGCGGTGCCTCGCCCAGTTGAGGTCATCTCTTTTGACACTGAAATATCGCACTTTATGCATTTCTTTGAAACTTCGTTGCTTAGAAGGTGAATGTGGTGATGCCTAATTATGTTCATTTTCTATACCAACAGTCCATATTAATGTAGAAGTAGTTAAAGTTTCGGTGGACAGCGAAGCCGGTTCGTGAGTGACCACCATTTGGTAAGTCAAGGTTTGAAGGCCATTCTACATACATATATTACATATGATCAAGTTGTAGAAAAAGGATTTTGTAACGGCAGTCACCCCTTTGGTAGGCAATGGCAAAGCTCCGAGTGTATTTCTGCCATAAAAAGCTACTTAAACTTCGCATAAAAATTATCTGCACAATTAACACCTCACACCGCAAATTGGAGGAGGAGCTCGATCAACATAATAATATGTACGAACAGTCAGCGACAAAATAAAGTGTACACCACATATTGACAAGTTGTGACTATTTATTGATGTATTTTCTAATTTTAATTATTTTTTTATAAAACAATAGTTTATTTACAATAGCCTCCATAAAAAGACATATAACGCCAAGTTTCGAATTTTGTACAAAATTTATGAAAATTCGGCAAATTGGCCATTTTGCCAACTTGCAAGGCTTAGTTCCAATTTCATTGAGGATTTTTATTGATTGACATACCAAGGCGCATCTATTAAAGATGGTATCCAAGGCGAATTGAGTAACTCAGGTGGCGCCATTAAAAAACAGTTACTTTATTTTTCGCGATTTTGACAAGTCTGACGTCAACTGCGTTCGCAATACAAAACAAACGAACAAAACAAACAAAAGTAGGAGAAATTACATGCTTGTGAAAATTCAGTGAGTGGCTTGAGAGTATTGTGATTTGCGGGATTAAAACTATACAAACTAATGCAGACGAAGTGCCGCATGCCAAATTGTTGAAGCACAAATGTATATAAAGCCCCTAAATGCATTTTTTTGAGTTTTTATGCGGAAGACGCCATGGTTAGAATGTGTATGTGCGCATAATTTCTTTTGTTTGGTTGCTTCCATTGATTTCGCCTACTCTTTTTCTTCACAAACAGGTAATTCCCCTTCCTTTTGCTTGTTTATTCATGGGCTTTCACGACAAGGCGAATTCGGAAGGTGCAATATTTTTCTCTATCATTCTTGAATGGTATCGGTAAATCAGCTGATTTATTTTTTCTTTCGCCGTGTCTATGTGGCTGTCAACCCAGGGTGAAACAAGGCGAATTCACTCTTTGTTTTCTACTTTGCCAATACTTTTCTTTGAAAATGAAGCGTACAAAATATTGTTGCTGGTTAGTGCCACCCCCTTTAACGAATGCGTCTTTTAGCTAAAAACAGAAAAATAATTGGTCCCTTGAACTAACTTTTAACGAAAACTGTTGGGCTTTGGACTTCATCATAAATTATTGAGAAATTACTTAAATAATATCCTTATGTATCTAGACGACTTTCACTGTAATCCTGTGTATTTGTATCGCCGCCCGAAATGCAAATGGCCGCACTGAGTATAATTCGACTTTGGTACATATTTTATGAAAATAATGGGTTTCTTTTCGAAAATAAATTTTTTAACATTTTTATCTTCTCCTAAAAAATTCTTATTAGTCACAGCTTCAGGTGACGTTATAAAGTATACATACATATGCATGCTTATATCGATTTGAATTGATGTCTTTGGCTGGATGTCTTTAGTAAGAAATATCTCACGATTTATGGGTGAAATTACGTTGCGATAAAAGTTATTTGACATTTGATTTGTATTTAGTGAAGACAGTTGTGTGTTACAGCTTTCTGAAATGGAGGTTAAAAAACGAAAATTATGGCGTATATGGGCCCAATACAGTAACGAACGCACCAGCGAAAGAATGGCTTCCATGATTCCGATCTGGAAATATGGACGTCGAAGATGAATCACACTCTAGTAAATTGAATCGTGGAAAATCTTGATACAAATCATGGAAATCGTGGAGTCGGACCGCATGTGAGCCCTTATTCCAAGCCCGATGTATGGGTGCCACACGAATTGAGGCAAAAGAGTCCGTAACAAAGCCGACTTATACAAACGAGAGCAGTTGAAAAAAAATTGTGGTCAAATCGATCGCCAAGCCCAAGTTGGCGGCCACGAAGTTTCTGCTGTGTGACTGAAAGGAAATCATTCACTTCGAGCAGCTACCATCGGACTCAACACTCAATTCGAACCTCAGCTGTCAACAACTGACCAGATTGAGGCAAGTGAAAGAGTAGAAACGGGCAGAATTAGTGAATGAGAAGGGTGAATAGAAATCATATTACAACAACAAGAAGACTTCTTCATTCGCCTTCGCAATGTACAAAGTTATTGATCAAAATCGATAATCCGATAATTCTTAATCTTAATAATTTCTTCGTCGAAGTAAAGCGAAGAAATGCTCAGAACTTTTTACTTGCTTACAAAGTTGTGTTTTAATTATTCCAACAAACTTTCTTGTCTTTCATGTCCACAATTCAACCACAATAATACAGCACAAATAGTTGAAATTGTTTAAAATCACCCTCGCCTTGTATGCACATAAATATGGAAAGTTGCATTTCGTATGCGTCGTGCTTCAGAAGTTCTACTTACTTTCGTATTTTATTGATCTTTAGCATACAATTACTTAATTATCCTGTATAGCAGAATTAGTTTTGAATGATATGAGTGATTGCATTCACCCAAATTTGCATTTATGTATCTATGTATGAATGATGAGTTCTACTCATCTCTTGCATTCACATTCTCTGCCATTCCGTAATGCATTAAAGTTTTTCGTATTCTTTTCAAATTCAAATTTCCATTGATTGAACGATTTCACAGCTCTGGCCAAAATAACTTTGGGGACATTTATGATTTGTTCTATTTTTTTATTGAGTGAAATCAATTCGTTTGTACTATGTACAAATAATTTTTTTGCTGGTTTTTGCTTATATTTGTTTGGGGTTTTTAAAAATATAATACAAGTTATTAAATACTAAATTTTGGAAATATGAATTGAACCATTTATGTAATCTAAGCACTGATTCCTACATAATGAATTGTTTGTTTTGGAGAGATCAAAACCCTTTGCGATTAAAGAAAGGCGGATTATCCACCATAAAAAGAACAAACTTCGGATCAGCTTCAATTTATTATTATATTTATTCATTAGTTAGAAGAGAACAGTAGACCAAAGGGGCCACAGTTACAGACAAATTAAAAACAGATTTTAACCAAGATAGATCTATCAGGCTAGCTCTTTAACTATGGTGAAAAAGGAAATAATGAGGGGAACTTTAGCTGACAAGTGAATTGGGGATTCGGCAGCCGAATTCTGTATGATCACATGTACTCGCACACTCGTGCAATCAATCGTTTTTGAGATAGCAACGAAGCAACATGAGCGAAGACTATGTTGATTGTTTTTTTCGTATACCACTAACACAATCTTATTGCAAGCTGAAATGTGCATAATAATTTCACACAGTCGTTCAATCATACATTCGGTCCAATCCGACGTTGTTCCGATGGCAACGAAGTGTCATTGGTTTATTTTTTTCGTAAACCACCAAATCTAAGTTTTTTTGTAAACAAACCAATTCACTTCTCCTGCTACGTCAGCTGATCCGCTGATTCTGTTAAATCAGCTGAGAGCCGGTTAACGGTCTGATATTAGTCACACCATTAAAAATCTAAATTCTTTTCATCATGGCTGCCACGTCACTTGGGGATTCGGCAGCCGAATTCTGTATGAGCATTTTCCATGTATTCGCACACTCGTCCTACTCGGCAACGAAGTGTCATTGGTTATTTTTTTTCTCATATCACCAACACAATCTCAGTTTTTTTGTAAGCACACCCCAAGTGACGTCAGTTCATCAGCTGATTCTGTCGAATTCGCTGAGAGCCGAATAACGGTCTGTTAAATAACACACCTCTAAATCTAATTAACCGTGTCATATAACGAATGCTCGAAATTATTTTTATATGGAAGAAAATGCCCTCATCGGAAAAAATGTCAAAAATTATTAGAAACTTTCAGTTAATTCAAGCAACCTAAAAATGGAAACAAAAAATGGACCCAAATAAAAATCAAGAAATACTGGAAAGACACAAACGGCCTTCATTCCAAAAAATTTCCTGAACTTCAATACCAACAAAGCAAAATCTTAGACAAAAAGGGCGTCAGATTATTTGCCTGCAATAAACATTTCAATATAATAGGACAATCTAAAACTGGTTTATGTAGATTCTGCTGTGATGGAGTACAGTCCATGGACTCTTAATCATCAATTGTGAAGCATTAGGTCACAGGAGACACAGAATCATGGGCTCGAACATAGTAGATGATGAAGACTTACAAATGCTCCCTCCTAAGAGCAGGTTCGATTCCTCGCAATACTAAATAATTAAAATTAAGCACTTTGGGTCGCAGTACATAAAGGGGTTCAGCCTAACCCTGCTGCGTAAAAAAAAAACAAGCCGATATGTACAATTAGCAGTACCTCATTAGATGCAAATGTGTCTTTACTTCTACTTAAGGAGGCACAGTGATTGAAAATTTTAGTCGTGTTTCTCGAGTTTTTGATTTTTTGGGTTATGAAAATTTTCCAAGAAACGAGCGATATGATTCGTAATTACTGTCAACATAAGTCGTATTTATGTATGTATCTTAAACTGGCGCCAACTAAAGAATAAAGCAATAAACCCACAACACCGTTATTCTAACCTACATATTTTAGGACTGTCAGTCAAAGCTGTAATTTGAAAAACACTTAAAATGTCGACTTCTTTAAATTGATTTTGTTTTTGGTTTACGAGTACCATTTGCCTCCTCTAAGTAACATATTTGCCGTATATTGTTCAACTTCTGCTTGACACAATTGACCTCAGGCCAGTGTCTAAGAGCGCGATTGCAAAAAGTGAAAGAAACTCAGAAGCGGCAACAGCAACACTTGAATGCGAATACGTATATTACAGACTCATAAACACCATGGCCTGGTCTGACCACTGCCAGGTATATACATGTAAATACACACATACATAACAACAACTAAAATGGTACAATTGAAAACATGTGTAAATGAAATTTTACAATTACTACGTCTACAAAAGCAAAAGAGCTCAAAGAAAATTCAACCATGAAAAAAATTATTTTTTTATGATTTTTTGAATGCGTGCAACATACTTATGTGCATATATAAATATGTTTATAGAGTAAAGAGCAGACACTTGCCTACATATATACAAGCATGTTTATGCTTCTATACCCCGTAGAGAAAACTTAATCTAGTTCAGCATCGCTATCGGCTTTGCCAAAAGCCAACCAGTACGAAAAATACATTTTTTATTTAATAAATTACATGCCGGCATACTATGCATTACCATATTTTTTCATTTATTTATTTATTTTCAGTCTACAGACTAATACAATTAGTTTCATGTTACCGAAAGACTTAGTTAAAATGTTTGAATATTAACATTAATCTCTATAATTTCCTATAATTATAACACAACCGGACACATCGTATGACAGGCTCATTCATTGAATAATTGGTTTTGGTAGATAGATAGATACATTACTACGAGTATGAGGTTTGCACTTCGACCACATGGTCTTTTGTGCCCTCTGATCATCATAGTACCTCTTCCAAAGCCAGTTCTCCAATTAAGGGGGGCAGCTCCTCCAGCACTTTAAAATTTTCCTTTTTTTTGCTTTAAAAATTCATTTACAATCTAAAGAATATCTTTTCAATGTTTTAAGCTTAATAGAAAGTCTAAAAAGTCGCTATAAAGTCAGTGAAGTGATGAGCGTCTAACGAAAGATGAGTAAGAGCGAAAACTTGAATCGCATTTTTCTCGAAATACGTTTTTTCCGCGCTGTCGAATATAACTCAAAAAGTAATCAAAATATCAACTTAAAATTTTACAGGAATATTCCTTTGCGTGTACCTCAAGTTTTATATTAATTATCACTAAAAAGCAGCATGCGAAAGCAGCATGTCCTCAAAGAACGAGAAGAGGGAAACCGAAACCTCCATGGTGGTCCACTTATATAGCAAACCTCAGAAAGGAATGCAGAATTATGTATAACGAAGCGAGGAGAACCAACTCGTGGGAAAGATACAAATAATGCCAGCGTAGATTTAAGTATGCCATAAGGGCAGCAAAAACGGCGTCTTGGAGAGACTTCTGCCAAAAGATAGAAAGTGTTTCAGAGACCAATAGACTCCGGAAAGTAGTATTAACAAGTCCCAGCGACCCTAGCTACCTCATAAAAGAGAATGGGAATTGGACAACCAGCAGTGAAGAAACACTAGAATTACTAATGCAGACGCACTCGCCAATTTGTCTCTGCAACGAAGACAGTAGAACCCACCCTATAGTTCACTACGAGAATTCCCCAATAGATTTTATAACGGAGGATAACATAAAATTTGCCATTGGCAGCTTCAAACCTTACAAATTACCGGGACCTGATGGAATCATTCCCGCTGATTTGCAACACACAAAAGATATGATTGCACCTACACTCGCCTTAATTTTTGAGGCAGCGATACCTCTTAACTATATCCCCAAGAAATGGGCAGAAGTAAAAATGGTATTCATTCCCAAAGGAGGGAAAGCCACACATACGAAACCGAAAGACTTCAGGCCAATTAGCCTATCATCCTTTTTGTTAAAATCTTTAGAGCGGTTGCTAGATGTGCATATCAAAGGAAGGATTCGCGACAAACTATCACCTTCCCAACATGCATACAGCAAAGGCAAATCAGTGGAAACAGCGCTCCATGAGCTAGTTCACACAGTCGAGAAATCACTTCACTACAAAGAATATACCCTCGCTGCCTTTCTAGACATCGAGAGTGCCTTCAATAATATCATATGCCGATGATATTGTAATAGCAATCTCGGGGAAACACCTTCTAACATTATGTGATCTCCAACAAATATTCCTAGGAGGGAAACCACTTAGAGTAATAGAAAGGGCAAAATATCTAGGACTTGTACTAGATAGGAAGCTAAATTGAGGGCTCACAGTCGCAGACAGAGCACGTAAAGCTATGACCGCAATGTAATCCTGCGGAAGGCTTATTGGGAAGAAATGGGGATTGGAACTCAGAATGATACATTGGCTCTACACAGCAGTGGTTAGGCCAATTCTCTACTATGGTATTGTAATATAGTGGGATGCCCTGCAGAATGGTGTGAACATCAAGAATCTTGACAAGGTTCAAAGACTAGCATCTGTTCTGATAACCGGCGCCATGTCAACCACACCATCGAAAGCATTATATGCGACATTAAACCTCCTTCCGGTAGATCTGCAGGCAATATATAATATAACGCACGCAGTGCGGCAATAAGGCTGAACACTCTAAATAAGTGGTCAAACACGGATTATGGTCACGGTAAAATCATGGCTGGCACTTTGGGGCTTCCCGGACTGGTGGACTATGCACTCCCGGCTATACCTGCCATTACATCGGGACGATGTGAGACAGGTCGAGTCCATCCATGTATACACAGATGGCTCAAAGCTCGAGAGCAGAGTGGGCGGAGGTGTATATTCCGAACATCTGGAGATCTCCTTCAGTTTTCGGCTCCCCCAGCAGGCTGAACTGATGGCAATAATAAAAGCCGCGACACTGATACAGTGTGATGCGATATCCGGAAATGATATCTACATTTTCACTGATCGCCAAGCGGCGATAAAATCCCTCACAAAACAGACGACAACCTCCAAGGTAGCCATGAAATGCCGCACATCTCTTAACGAGAGTCATTTCACCTAAAGGTAACATGGGTTCTTGGCCATCGCGACATTGAGGGTGACTGTAGAGCCGATTAATTAGCGAGACTCGGCACTAAATTGTCTGATGAGTACATAGATAATGACATAGGGATACCCTTACAAGCATGTAAGCTACTCATCCTTAAAGAAATTGTAAAGAAAGCAAACGAAAGATGGCGTAATGAAGCCACCTGCAAAATTGGCCGTCAACTGTGGCCGACTCTAAATGCTAAACGCACAGAATCTCTGCTAAGCCAAAATAAACACAGTCTTAGCACATTGATCTCAGTCATAACGGGGCACTGCCTAATAGGTAGACACGCCCAAAGGATGGGTGTGCAAACACATGACTTCTGTAGATGTTGTCTAGATGATGACGAGGAAGAGACAATCTCGCACCTGCTGTGCCACTGTCCTGTTCTATCATGACGCAGGTTTACTATTCTGAGTAGACAATTTTTTAATGAGTTGAAAGATCTCAATTCTACAGAAATCAAAGATATTTTAAAATTTTTGAAAGGCACACACTGATTTTAGGAGAGATAGAGACAAGCTCCCCACGCGGCATCACAATGGGCTATGAGCCTGAGTGTGTCCCACAGGACAACCGCTTCAACCTAACCTAAGTAAAAGCAAAGAGGAATAACTCATTTTAACAAAAAAATTTTGTTTGGTTGATTTCAGTTAATTACAAGAGGGTGTACATTCCACGGCGCAAATTAAAGGAGCCATGTTTGAGCAGCTGCAGCGCCGTCATTTTGTTTTTTTTTTTATTTCAAAAAAAATTTTGTTTATTCACTTCAGCATGAATGTTAATATGTTATTTATTTGAAAATAATAAATATTCTCAGTTTTTCGCAAAAAATGATTGAAAAACTCGTTGTCTGGAAAAGCTATCCACATTAAACTCAGGATTGAGCTGGGTTCGACTGAGCGTATGTACCTTTCTTCTGGCCGTTGACAGTTAACGGACATGTCTCAACCTTCTCTGCGCTATAGCGCTGCATTCCAGGAGAATGTGCATTGGAGTCTACTGAGATTGGGCGCAGAAACAATAAGAGGCCGCAGCCTCTCTCTCTCAGTTATACCCCTGTGTCCTGGGACCCAAATTAGTCGGATGCGATTATACAGTCTTAGTAGATTTAGTTTCTTGATGCACTCAAGAACCAGTGAGGACTTAATCTCACAGAAAGATAGAGCCTTGAGTGGCGCCTGAGCGTCGCTTAGAATGGCAATTCGCTCATTCCGGAAATTTCTGTATAAGTTTATCTCTGGCCATAAACAAATGGCATACATCTCCGCTAGGAAAATGCTTGGAAAACTACCACAGAATACTTGGTTCTGGTTCATATATTGTAGTGCCTATGCCTTCTGGAGTCTTCGAGCCATCTGTGTACCAGTGCAGGGTACACTCCAGGAGTTTCCTTTTAAATGCGGGTCTACTCTAGTTTATCTTATCGTCCAGTTCATTTCTAAATTTATTTTCAAATTTGATGGCTTTAGTGGTAGCATCTCTGGGTAACTGGGTAAGTGGGAGCTGCAGCTGTTTTTATTAGTTGCGTCTATGGTGTGAGATATGAGCTTGAAAGAGATTGGTGAACTCATTGCAGTTAATGTTGCCATAGAAAAAATTTTAAACAAAAATTAATTAAAAGTAAATTATTCTATCTGGTAATGAGGGAGTACCATTTGACCAATCAATCTTATTCAAAGCGAATTTGGTAAATATTTTTTTTTGCTCTCTGATTTGTAGATAGGTTCAATCGAGCAGAGCTTCCACGAATCAATAAAAATGCCATTGTCTAAAAATCAATGGATACGAAACGAAATAACAGCAAAATTTGAGTATTTGTAAAGAAAAGCCCCCATTGTTTGCCTTAGGATTAGGTTTAAGCTTCAAAACGGCAAGCTGCACACCGTCCATGGAAATCAAAACTTTTGATAGTTTCTATTGACAGTAAGGCTAGGTTAAGTAGTGCTAACTGATCTGTAAAACGATCTCACTTAGACCTCTAGGGTCCATTGTGTTGGAAGTGCTATCTATTTGAAGTCATAGATATTATTTTATGTAATTCTTTATGCACGCCTTCGCGAGTTTTAACAAGCCGTTCATCTGCCTTTTGTCAGCAACATCTCTCAATAATGAAAAATATGTTGATCCTAGGCACATTTGTCGATTTCTACAAAGAGCAGGGAAGTAGCAAAGTAAGTGTTCCAAAGAACCCCTAGCATTCGCTTCGTTGCATGTGGTACTCGCATCGCTCTGGACTAATCCCATTTTGGCTGCGTGATGTGGGATGAGACAGTGTCCTGTCAGTACTCCAACCAATTATTTTGCAGGCTAAAATAAAGTTTGCTGTTTTCGTATTCCACGTTCTTAGAGTAATTTTGGCAGTTTTTACGAGGATAAGAGTATGGGAACTCTGCGACTGCGTTTCAAGAACTTCAGAGTTCCTCATTTAGTTCTATTTTTAGAAAGGAGCGTGATGGGTATATGTCTGACGTGCTCAAACGTGACGGGTATACTCGTATGTCTTTTCAATATCAAAATACTTTAGACCTTTTTTAAATCATGAACCGTTTCGATTCGTAAGCCAATACTTTAACTCGCAATCCAGCATCTTTTATAAATCGAACGCGTTATTTACCGTAAGAAGTAAGAATACTCTGCCTCATTCGCTTCAAGACAATGACCCGGATTCATATCCAGCCAGGACTGCCACCCCAGCAGCATTCCGCTAACAGTTATGGGGAGTGTTTATGTTGCTGCAACAACAACAATGCGAAGAGGTTAATTTTTGGGAACTTACAGGGATTAAACACGATCGAAAATTGTTGAGCCCATACCCAACGAAAAAATAATACGGCGACGTAGTGTGCCAATAAGAACAATAACTGTATTGAAAAGTTTGACAAAATATTAAAAATTTGTTTTCAATGAAAAAAGGAACAAATGAAACTAAGGGTTTTTTTTAACCTGAACCTAATAATATCGGTTGCGTTGTTCGTCGAAGTTAAAGTTTGCAATATTCTCTTAACATTCTTAATTTGTTGGACGGATACTGTAAATACGTATGCCGCAAAAGTCCCGGGCTACTTTCATACAAGGTGAAGTCCAAAATAAACAAAACTGGCGTCGTACAAATGTTTTTGATGGCGCCATCTTTTTAATGATATAGTGCGTTGGAAGTTACATCCCTAGCTGACTTCCAGTGAAAGCTTGGTGACATTCGGTTCAGTGGAAGCGAAGTTATTGCGTCTGAAGTGGCAGTATGTTTGAGTCATCGGTACAAAAATGAGTTTCGAACAAAGAGCTAATTTCAAATTTTGTTTTAAAATCGGTGAAACGTTTACCGAAACATTTGAATTGATGAAAAAAGTTTATGGCGATGATTGGTTGTGAGGACATAAATGACAATGAACATACGGGCCGCCCAAAATCAGTAATCACCGAAAACTCCATCGAAATTGTTCGTATATTTATCAAAAATTAACCGAAGTCATAGTTTTATCCAAAACATCGATTTATCGCATTTTAACTGATCACTTTGATCATTTGGGCTTTACTTGTGCGGAATTAACTGAGAACCAAAAATTGCTCAGAATTCAACATTCGAAAGACCTCATTAAAGAGGCGAAAAAAGATGAGAACTTCCTTTACAACATTGTCACTGGTGATGAAACGTGGTGTTTCCAAGATGAACCAGAAACTAAGCGTCAAAGTGCCGAATGGAAGGCCTCAGACGAGCCACCACCCAAAAAATCGCATTTGGAAAAGTCAAAAATCAAGTCGATATTCATTTGCTTTTACGATTCCATGGGAATTGTCAACGAGAAGTTCGTGCCAACGGGCCGAACCGTCACTGCAATTTTCTATCTTGGCGTTTTAAAGCGCTAAGGAGGAAGCTGGCGATGTGACTAATGTTTTGACTAGAAATCGCGTTTTAACCATCAATCACTCACCGTATTCGCCTGATATGGCTCCCTGTGGCTTCTACCTATTCGGAAAATTGCATTTTGTCATGAAAGGAAAACGTTTTGTGTCCGTAGAGGCCATCTAAAAGGCTTGTACCGACATCCTAAAGGACATTCCAGCCAATGACCTGAAACACTCTTTCGAAAAGCTTTCAGATCGCGCAAAACAGTGTATCGAGGCCAGAGGGAACTATTTAGAATAAATAAGCTCGAAGTTATCAGAACAAAGCTTCTGTCGTTTCTATTTTAGCTCAGTCTTGTTTATTTTAGACTTCACCTTGTGTCTCAGTAACCAGTGGCACGGCGTAGAGAAAATATTTTAAAGGGGAGCTCTTTAACAAACCGTTATTAGGCTCTGAGAGAATTTCACAGAATCAGCTGATTGGCTGCCGCCACTTCGGTGATATACGAAAAAATTAACAAATGACACTTCGTTGCCGTCTGAACAATGACTGCACGAGTGTATGAATATGTGTGAAATGATCGTGTACATTTCGGGTGCCGAATTCCCAAGTGACGTGGCAGTCCAAGTTTCGCTCACAATTGTACTAGAACTCATAGAGCCGAATTTGCATTGCGTTGGGACAAAAAGTTAATGCTATGTGTTTCTTGGTGTTATGAAGCGTTTGCTGGGGCAAATTCGTTGTGATCAACCAGAATATCGTGAAATGGAATTTAGCGCTTGTTGCACAGTAATGCGCCGGCTCATAGTTCAACTTTAATGACGAAATTTTTAACCAATAACGGCAGTCTGTCTATCAACTACTCTACGTATTCGTCTGATTAAGCTCCGCGTGAATTTTTTCAGCTTGAAAAATTACGTGTGGTCATAAAAGGAGAACGTTATACAGGCATTGAAGATATTAAATTGTCGACGACTGCCATCGGTGAGCAAGATTTCTAGAAACGAGTTAAATAAGTATTTAAATATGATTCTTGACCGTGAATAGCAGTTTTCAGTGAGCGAGGGAAACTATTTTAAATGAAATAAAACAAGTTCGCCAAAATACTTTTCAATATTCTTAATTTTAGATTAATCCGGGAACTTTTACGACACACCTTGAGTAGCTTTAGAGACATCAAATCCAGCTCCATGATAAACTTGTAATAACGCTGCATAGGGAATAGATATTGTTTGGCTGGTTGGTTAGAGTGGTGATTCATTCAGAATCCAACTAGCGCTTCCGCACCAGCGCTTCAGCTTGTTCTCCGATAGACCAAAAGCCAGTTATGACTGCCGTTAGTCTATAGGCGTCCCGTCGTTTCATGTTTATCAATGTCGACGATTACTTGAGGTTGTAGGTGGGCCATAACGTCCTGCTAATTTTGCATTTCGTTTGGTCTCTCCATCTACAATTCGCCATTCGAAGGTATTTTAGGGAAATTGCATTCTTGACTGCATCTAATGGTGTGAATACCGGTTCTGCAAGAGTATTATTCATGGCAGATCCCCCTCTTGCCAGTTCATCTGCTTTTTCGTTACCTTCAATGTTCCATTGTCCCGGGACCCGGATTAAAGTAACTTTATAGTTTTCACTCAAGGTGGTAAGGCTATTCTGACTTGGTTCCACCACTTTAGAGTTTGTTGTAGCCGAATCTAGTGCCTGGATTGCAGCTTGGCTATCAGCAAGAATAGCGATACTGCCCTTAAAAAATAGGAAATAGATATAACTTTCACAGACCTATTGGCAAAGGCATTCGGAATATGCCAAACCACAGTAAGTACCATTTCTGAATTATAGAAAAAGCGATGCAACTGATTTACTTATTTGAAACAGTCAGGTTTGAATTCACAAAATTCTGAAGAAGTCAATCAGTGAGGTTCTAGTGGATTTTTCTAGAGGGCATATGTAAATATGTCGATTTTTATTGTATGCTTAATATTCAAGAGCTCACCAGTCATCAATTTAATGTACATATGTAGTTAAGTTTTTTGCCTTGTTCAACTTCGTAAATTGCGATTTTCCAGAAGCGCTGCTGATTTTCCGCAATAAGGAAATTGTTTCAAAAGAACAGAAGTAGAAGCACTAAGAACATCCCACAGGCAAAGACTTTGCAAATGTTTATATGAATCATTTTATTTATTTATTTTATTTTCTAGAAATTAATTAAGACATTCACTAATTGTCTGTATTGCTTTTAAAGCTTTCAATTTCAAAGCGTTGGAGCACCGAGGCGGTGTGTTGCAGAAATTTTAAGTGTGCTAATTTATGAAAAGCAAGTATTTGGAGGAATATAGCACGCACACACACAGGGGCATAACAATTAAATTTATACATGAATGTATATGTATACATATCCTAAAAAATCAGTATAAACTGGGCTGGATGTGACGTGGGCGTGCGGTAAAAAGAATCAATGCAATCATAAAATACTTGAAAACGCATGAGTATGGGTAATATTCCGTTGAATAGTATTCCACTGGCACTTTTAAGGCACAAAAAACAATTTCGGTCAAGTAGATACAAATAAGATAATAATTTATGTGCGTAAATATGCAGAGTTTAGAAGAAGTACAGTGCTGACGAATAACGCAAAAAATTTCTATAAATATGTATGTACAGTCTGTCTAATAGAAGCGTGAATGCAGTTTTGATAAATTACCGTCAGCTGCGAAGATGTTTGGAATTTGGATTTTACAAGGTTTCAAGGTGACGGCCAATTCGGCTGATTTGGCGCCAATTAGCTCCACAACTTGCCCAGAAATCAACACAAGATGTGATGTGAAGCCATTCTAGCTTATGATGGTGACTGTTCATTTTATTGAATATATTGCGTATAATAAATATTATAAGCCCATACAATACAGTTTGTTAGAAGTAAATTGTTCAAATAGTTTCTAAGTTATGGTGGTCACGCTTCCATTAGACAGACTGTATATTCAAAACTGTCTTTAAAGATCAATTTCAGAGTTAAACTCAAAGGTACTGTAATAAGCCTGCTTAAGGGGATAGATACCTGTAAAATTTCGAAACAAAATTTTTTTTCTATAAAATATTAATATAATCCTTTAAGAATATGTCAAAAAATTGTTAGAACGTTAATAAATAAAGTATTTCTCATATTATAGATCGTCAACCGTGACGACTCTATTCTTTGCGTTCGAGCGCTGGGAGAGGTATAGTTATGTATTCAAACTTTAGACGCGTTTTTCTCAAAACTATATTTTTCGAATTGGCGTACAGGATTAGAAATGAAGACAACATTTTTTCCAATTTTTTTCCATAGTGCATAGGGCGGGTGCGGCAGCAATTTATGCAGTTTGGCGGCGATAACTCCGGATAAATGTGCTGTTGCGTTATCGTGGTAAAACAGCACCTTCCTTTTCGCCGAATGCGACCGTGTCTCCTTCAGTGTTTTGTAAAAGCGGACCTATAACTCACTGTAGTATTGTTCAGTGATCGTTCTTCCTTTTTCTAAAAAATCCATGGAGAAATCTTTGGAGCAGATTTACCGGGAAAAACTCATTGTTTTTATTGTTGCTTAGTTTCTGGTGTGTAATGATGAGTCCAGGTTTCATTAACGGCGACAACTCGATGCAAAAATTCCTTCGGCACTCACTTAAATTACTCCAAACACTGATTCGATATTAACAGCCCCATCCGCTTGTTGTCGACCGTGAGCAATCGCAGCAACCATGGTGCCGACAATTTTTTCAAAATATTAATTACGGTTCCGGTCGACAAACCTATGGCCTCTATTACTTCGCGCACTTTCGTTCGTCGATAACCGAGAATCATGTCGTGGACTTTTTGAATGATTTCCTCGGTAACCACGTCTGCCGGGCGTTCTGGTCGCCCCTATTCAAAAACGGATGTTCACCCACGTTTAAATTCGTTGAACCAATATCACTGTGGTCATAGATGGCGAAGCCTCCCCATAGACAGGATCCAACTTTGCTGTTATCTCCTCGTGTTATCTCCATTTTTCCTATCCAAAAAGAAGCGAATTACCGAACGATACTGCTCTTTTACCATCTAAGCTAAAACCACGAAACACGTCCTTCTCGAATAGCTGCCAAATCCAAATTAACTTATCAATCAGTCTGAAATTTATTTTGCCGTCGTTTGCTAGATCACAGCACACGATGCTAACACCAACTTCCCTCAGGAACGCCCTCTGTCATCAAACACGGGTACTTATTGAACCGCCCTCATATTGTATGACCTCTATTCTAACTAGCGTATTTTTGTGCGTATCTACTCTTCACAATACCTCATCCAGATCCAGTTATTTCTGAGCTAAGCGTATGTGCTTCTCTTCTGGCCGATCAGGCCAAGATCCTTACTTCCCACTGTTTGGTACTGGCTTGAGTTCGGTAGCCTTAGTTCTGCATCTCTGAACTCTTCCGTGATGTTATGCTGTCCCATCTTCAGGAAAGGCCCAGTTCATATTGGTTTCGAGATAGCAAGAAGTGCATCAATTACCTCGTTCTTCCGATACCTACAACCATGCCCAACTTCATAATTTTTCTTCTAAAATACCTTCATAATATTATTTTTAGTAGTCTTATAATGTGTTTAAATGTGTACACGAATGGTTTTAAATTAATTTTTCTTTTGCTTCAAGTCTCCTTACGCTTAAGCGTTTCTTGAAATTTTAATTTCTTGAGAGAAATACTTATAAAGGGCAAATGCTTTGGTTAAGATTTGATTTCTTCTTGTGGCAATTGCGTGATATTTTTATGCAAATTTCACAATTTATAAGATTCCCTAAGGTAAGTTGAGTAGTTTCCGTTAGGAAATAAATAATTTTCATGCGGGGAAAATACCTTTTTATGGCACAGAGGAACGCAGCAATCTACCAAAGAGTATGTTAGTATTCTAGCTTATAGTGAATCCGGGAGTCTCAGTTCGCGAAATAGCACTAAAAGTAAATCGAAATAAATACACCAATCACAACTTTTAAAAAAATCTTAAAAAATTAAAAGAACTGGTTCAAAGCCTAAGATTGATGACAGGTGTAAGAGAGCGATAAGACAGTTGGCTGACCATAAAAACATCAGCCCTAATCAAATTAGATGTGAACTTTCTCTCCACGTTACGAAGAGAAGAATACAGCAAATTTTGAGTGAAGATTCGAATTTAAAATATCAAAATAGACTGGCTAAACTGAAGCTTAGCCCACGCCACGAAGCAGTTATACTCGAATTCGTTGATAAATATAAGTTCTGGGATCATGAATGGCGATGATTTTTAGCGATGAAAAAAATCTCGATGGGCCTGATGGTTGTCAGAATTATTGGAACGAGCCACAACAAACGCGTCACTCCCAAAATTTCCACGGTGTTTCTATTACGACCTGTGGTGATTTTAGCCACCGTGGCAAGACTCCATTTTTTTTTGTTTCCCATGAGATAAACGCAGAAAATTACTTAAAGGTCTTGGATAATGTTTTATTGAATTTTGCCGAAAAATTTCACGATGACTCTTGGACATATCAATAGGATTGTACTAGCGCTAAGCGTAAAAGCAGTTTTTCGCGTCTTGAAGTGCCTCCATTTAATAAGTCTATTAAAAAAGCTATTCAAGAGGAATTGGCAAAAATCGATCTCAGTGTCTGTTAGTCTTCAGACTAAATTACAATAAATAACGGAAGACATTCAAGCCATTAAGTCTTATTTTAAAGGGTGAGACACTCGAAGTGTAACCAATTAAAAAGGCCATACATTTAGTTTGGAAAATTACATTTACTCAATTCAAAGTAAAAAATGTGCGAAAATAATACAAAATTAAAAATCAATTTACTTTTGCTCGATATGACCATCTTTTGCCTTGACTATGACCTTGAGATGGGTCACTTGCGGGCAATGGTTTTTTTCAGCGCCTCGAGACTGGTGAAGCTTTTAGTTCGGACCTTGCTTTCTAAAATGGCCAAAAGAGAATAATCGATCGGATTTGCGTTTGGTGAATTTGAATACCATTGTGTGGACGTTATGAAATTCGGAAAGTTGTTTTGTAGCCATTCTTGGTTCACTCGAGCTTTGTGATACGGTGCCGAGTCCTGTTGAACCGTCCATGGTCTGCCACCGAAATGTTTGTCTGCCCACGGCTTCAAAGCAACCTCCAGAATACTTTACCGATAATTTTTCGCATTTACCTTGACGCTATGCTCGATAAAAACGATTGGAGAGCGCCCATCTGCGGTTACAGCGGCCCAAACCATTACCTATGGCGGGAGCTGCCTCCTGGTGGCCAATCGATGACTCAAATTCTCGTATGAACGGTCAGTCAAATAAACCCTATCGTTTTGGAAGTTTACGAATTGTTCAATTTGAAAAATGTTTTCATCAGCTTTCGGCCAAGCGAAACAACTCCTTCACTCTCTCAAGTCTGGCTTGTTGCTGCTTTGGTGTGAGATCATGCGCCTTTTGGATCTTGTAAGGCTTGACTTTGAGATCATTTTTCAGTGTGCGGCGGATGCTACGGTCAGATATTTTCAGTTCTTTCGCCATTTGATTGGCACTTCGACGGGGATTTCGTTCAAGTTGCTTCTTCACTATTTTAACCATTTCACGTGGTGTTGCTTTTGATGACCACCTCCACGACGTTTTACAGAGCTACCAGTATCATTGTAACAAGTTGTGGTGCGATAAACAAAAACTTTATTTACTTTAAGGTGCGCGAGCTCACGAATAATCGCTGGTTGTGATTTTACAGCCAAATATAAAGCAATCGCACCATTACGTTTGAAATCCATTACTGATTTCCTTTTTTCTCGTTTACTCACGGCAAAATGCTTCCGCGCGCTTGTAAACAATTCTCTGGACTGCCATTTAGCCAACTAGATGGCCGTGTATACGCTGCGCGAGCGGTCTGAAGTTGGTTACATTTCGAGTGCCGGACACTGTATATTGTTTTCTTAAGATTTAATTAATTAAATATTAAATTTGTCCCATATATCTATTTCCTTTTACACCTTTGAAATTATTTAATTTTTATAATAATAGGCGGAAATAAATCCTTTAACATATTTTATTCTTATGTTTGTTTTCGTCCCTTATACCGAAAGGTAAAAAGATTTAACCCCTGATTATTTTATCACAAAAAAAACAGTGTTTGCTATATAGCTATTTCGCGATTGTATTGTAACAAACCAAATATCAATCAAAACTAATGTCAATAAAAACCAAAAATTCAATACCAATTGATAATAACGTGCATATGTTTATATTCTTAAAATTGTAGAAGAAATTTAAAAATGTTTACCTTAACATACTGTTTCCATTGGTATTTTGGTTTTAGTCTGCAACTGGGTACTACTAATGGTCGTCGTATTCACAGAAGTGTTTTGCGTGTTTTCGCCACCAGCATATCCCCCCACCGACGGAAGACCCTGGGATGAACTTGAATGCTGAACACCATTTGTTGTATTTGTAATCTCTTGACGGGAACGTGGACAGCAAAAACGCTTGCAGGCAGCCCATACTTGCGGTTGACAACCTACTACAATGAAAATAAATACGCCCTGCAAGGCATTTATCATATCGGTGAAAAACCAAGCAGAATATGGTCCGCCAACCAGCCAAGAAATCACGTCGGCTATCCAGGTGACACCCATTACCACAACCAGCTTCAAGCACACTTTGCCCAGCGCTGTCTTCTCAGTGGTCGATTTGACATCATCACGTTTCCACAAACCGCATGTCAATTGATGCGTTGTTGATATGAAAAGCATAATATTAACGCATAGTAGAAGTCCAATTGGCCCAAAGAAATACGCAAATATCGATAAGTGCTCTCCGCTAAACCAGCAACTGCGTTCGCCAAAGCCGGGTCGTAATAACTGAGTTTCGGGCAAATGATCTACGATGTACGCGATAGCGCTTATCAACAACGGTACACCCCAAGCGTATGCTGAATAAAGGCGTAACCGCAACAACTCTTGATTACGTTCGAGCGAACTCGGCCGAAAATCGCGAAAAGTCCACCAGATGTTGAAGCACATTGTATTGAGCCAAAAGAAAGCCGATAGAAAGAAGAAGTGCATTATGCTGGCCAAATGTAGACAGGTTAACGAGCCATGTTCAAGTGTCCGTGATAGTTGTGTGTAGGCGAGTATTAAGTCTCCAACAAACAAGCAAAAAACATAGTAAATCTGACAACGCCAGTGTAGCATATGATGGACAGATGGCATCATATAACCAGCCACCAATGTGGCACCCAAGAAAACGACTGAAATCACAATGCCAATATTGAGCGCGGCTACTTGTACTCTGTCACTGGATGTGCTACCCACTGCAGCAATAGCATTGGCAGGAGCCTCAGTGGAGAAGTGATGAAGGCAAGTGAATATTTTGATTGCGACAATTGCATGGTTTTCGCTCAAATGCTCTAGACAATAATCACCTGTAGCTATTTGTTTATGGGCTAATTTAAGATTTCCATTGTCACTATCCAGTTGGTTTTCATGCCAATCTCCAGCGATAGCATAAGGTATATCTTTTTTGTGGCATGCAGGAAACCCGTATATTGTCTCGTACAAACTCTTATTCAATGGCAACTCAGCAGTAGCGATGGCATTAGCGTCACTATGGCTGCCAGGAAATATGCATTGTTTCTTTGCAGCATCATAAATCCCATTCCATCCGCAGCATTTTCTTATCTTTATTCGTTGCTTACCATTACTCTCGCGAGGAAAGCAGACGAGTACGCCATTTCGATCGACACAAAAGCGTTGCGGTTCAATAAACTGCTTGCGTTCCCCCAAAAATAACGAGCCATTTGAGAATATTAACCAATTTCCGCCAGCTGAAAAAAATTCCATTTCATCCGACGTACAATTACGTTTTTGCTCTTTTACGTAGTTTTCCGCCTCCACATCCTGCATTGAAATAATGCTGGTTGCATCCACCATGGGGCGGACATTTTCTTGGAACGTCATGAATTTGGGTTTACCCCCTTGTGGGGTATAATATTGTCTTCGATTAATCAGAAAAATCAGGGGCACCCATAATTCGGAGTTGCCCATAACACAGGTCTCATTTAAATTCATGTGCTCATTGTATCGACAACATTTGTTTAACTTCACCCGTGGGGGAGGAATTCGTGGTATTCCTGTTGTCATATTCGTAGTCACATCTGTGGCCACTCGTGCTGCACTGGCTTCCTCCTTGTCCACTACCTCCTCTACATCGCTTGCTGCAAGTGCTCGTACATCATAATGCATCAATGCATTCACAATGAGAAAAAATACAAAAACTCTGCTCACTTCTGTTACTCGCATTCCATGCATTTTTCTATTGTTTAACACAAGAACACTACCTTTTTAACCCACTTAGAAATATTTCCTTCTTTATTCAACAACAAAATAATATGAATACTGCTTTAAATGGTTTAAATCAAACTTCATTGTTTAGTTTGAGTATACTTTTTCACTTCACTTTCCTTTCCATTCCTTGGATTTTCACTTCGAATTGTATTCACAATTTTTAAAGCTTCTTTACTTCCACCACCTCCACCACAGCTTTCTTAGGTTTACGTAGTAAATTTCATTGTTTTGCAATTAGCACAATTTTACTTCTATATCGCAATAGTCCCGTTTACGCCCGCACTTAATTTGTCAAGAAAATATGAGAAGAGTGAAAAACTCAGAAAAACCGGAGAAAATAATAAGAATTAAACTGCTTTCGAACCACGAACCGAAACCAACCGACCAACTTCTTTACCAAACACTTTGCAATTGCATCACTTCATCATCTATGATTTGATGACTGGAGAAGTAAAAAGACAGCAACTAACAGCAACGCCAACGGCAGCAGACAGTTGACTTCGCGTCGCCGTTGCTCTTCGTTTTCTTTATTGTATTTCGACATTTCTTGGTATTTCCTTTTGTGCTCTTCTCATGTTTATTCGGAGTTCAACTTAGTGATGCAAAAATAATGAGTACTTATTTGTTGCCGCTTATTGAAAAATTTAACAATATACGGACTGAATCGAATGAAATTTGGAAAAATCTCTGCCTTCCTTAACTTTTATGAGCTTAACCCGAAACAAATGATCGTTGGCAATTCCTTATAACCGATGAAAAAGTTGATTTTATTCGGTACTATTTCATAAGCGCATACAAAACACTGAGCTCTTGACTCTTACATTCTTGATTCAATGATAAACGTGCAGGAAAGCAATCGATAAACGATAATGAAATAGTTGGAAACTTATCGCAATTCGCTGTAACTTGAAGCTGGCCATAAACAGGGCACAATTCCCAGCGATTTGTAACTAGCCCGTAGCACACACACTGTACATAAATCTATAAATTATCATTTCGTTGCGATCGTCGTACGTACATACATTAAGAAAAAAAACGTGTTTTGAATAACTCACTTTTTATTTGTCATAATGTTGGCTAATATTTAAAACACTTTTTTCTTCTTCTAAAATTTGTTATTAACACTTGTCATTTTTACACTTATTCTTACCTCGACGACGGGCAGTAGAAAAAATGAGATAATCCACACTGGGCCACTCACTAGCAACAAATCCCAGGTAAATGAAAATTTGCAATTACTTGGGAGTTGTGGCCTGTGTAATACACCATCAGCCTATATTTTGATATTAGGAAACTCGTTTCAAAATATATACATGTAAATGGTGTTATTGCTCAAGTATTGGTTCAGACGGTAACCACGATATAGAAAACTCTTCGACGGAAACGAAATAGCGTTGATTTTTTTTTAATATGACAGTTTTTACCGACTTCTCTTGTAAACAAACCGCTGTCATCTCACTTATTACGTCAGCAAATCAGCTGATTCCTTCAAATACTTTGAGAGCCGGTTAGCAATTTAATGTTGGCTGTATCTTTGCATTTTATACATCGTGACCGGAATGGTCTGAATTTGTATTATACTTTAACGTCATAACCCAAAAATTTGTGGAGCTAATTTTATGATGTTACAACCACAAAGCCATTAATAAAAAATTGTATTTTTTTATAAATCGTATTATAAATATTTCAAATCTATGTATATGGTTTTTGACTCATATGTTTTCCATCGGTAAAGCACAAGCCTAGGTACAACAAGAAATATTTGCGGTTATTTTTAAATTAAGCTTTCGCTTTAAGTCTGCCCAATAGCAAATAATAAAAATGTCGCGTATACCAGGAGATACGCATTTGTGTTTTACAAAGGAAGCTATAAGGTGCGCGACCATTTCGCCACTTAAATACACCTTGTTTATTTCCCCACATGTCCCTGCTTATGACAGTCGTAAACTGGATTTAATCTAAATGTTATGCCAATGTTGAAACTTTTACGAAATATAAAAGTTGAAAGTTAAATTGCAAGCATTGCATGAAATTTGAGAAACTGAGCTAACATCTGTATGTATTAATCCCGAATCAGAGTAATATATTTATGTATTAATTTCCCACAGCTTGAATATAGGGGGGGCAGATGAAAAGAAATGTTTACAAGGGCATACGTATCATATTTAACCGTTTTTGAATATTGACTGTAATGTGGGTCAATATGTGCGTATTCATATTAACATGCGTATGGGAATATATTAATTTGTTTATACTCGTGCACATATTTATATACATACATATATTGCATATTGCATTGTATCCGGTTTGATTGGTGTGTCATAAAAAGCTGCGAATGTAAAAAGTTATATTGCCAATTGTGCAATGGTATAAAAGCACGCGCTGCTTAAGTAATGTCAGTAAGTCAGTACACCAGTGGTAATCATTAAAACTCATGTATGCATACTTAGTTATGTATGTATGTATTATATATACATACGTGATGTGCGTATACCTCTAGATAAATATATGTGCATATGAATATACAAACATATATGTTTGTGAGTATGCACTTGAACATTCCGAAGTTAAAATAATTATGGTCAGTATTAAATTTGTTTGCATTTTCTATATCTGCTCCGCACCAATTATCTGTATTGAACTTCTCTGCTGATGTTTGATGAGTTCAAGTTGCGATTTGACTGCCCAGTTTGTCGTTGACCGTTGATTAACTCTTGAACACTTGAATGGAGTACAGTGACCTTGTGTGCCTTCTGTTTACATTTACGTTTTTTCACCTCTTACACAAACAAATGATAAGTAAATAAACGTTTTCAATAATGACAAAAAACCCAACTTTAAGTTCACTATAAATCTAAGTAGTCATGTATATGGTTGAAAGACAGTTGAAGATTTTGAAAATGTTTAAATAAAATTATAACTGGGAGTGCGAAGCGAGTTAAATAAAAGAATTTGGTATATGATAAGTTGGCGAGGTAAATTTTTTGTGATATTATATTTAGACTTATTAACAAACAAAAAATTATTAGTAATTTATGGTGCGTTCTTTTGTATTATAACAATTTCAATATTTTTATATGACGTACGTATATACACATGCCCCACAAAGTCTGCGTTCACCCTACAATAACTTTTTAGTGAATGAAACACACAACCTGATTATATATTTTTTATAAATTTGTATATATTTATATGTTTATTATATGTTTAAGTTTCAAAAACAAAAATAAATTTCAAGAGTCCTCACATAAATTTTTAGATAACGGTGAATAATGGCTGTAACAAGTAAATAAAGCGACCATAAAGTCTGCGTTCAGTCTTAAGGTCTAATACAAAAACATGATATGCTATATGCAAAAATTAAATCTAATATTTAGTTGGATATCCACGTTGCTTCAGGACTTCACTCAGCCTATTTAGCATTGAACTTACTAGTTTCTCTGTTTCCTCTGCTGTTATCTTCCTCCATTCTGCCTGCATGACACTCCGCAAAACCTCTTTACTAGTAATCACTTGCTGACGAATTCTTTTTTCCAATAGATCCCACAGATGCTCGATGGGGTTAAGATCTGGGGACTGTGGCGGTGTTTTAAGTTGTTTTGGGGCGTTGTACAAGAGCCAAAGCTTAACGATCTCGGCTGTGTGCTTCGGATCGTTACGAGTATCTTGTTGAAAGCAAAATGTTCTTGATAAGCCGAGATTTTCTGCACTTTGCTTTAAATTCCGTTTTAGTATGTTCAAGTATCCCCATTTATCCATCGTAGAATCAATAAATTCTAACTGAAACACCCCATTTGCCGCCATGCAGCCCCAAACCATAACCTCGCCACCTCCGTGCTTAACCGTGCCAACAAGATTTTGCTTTTCAAGAGCAGTTCCAGGTTTTCGCCTAACAATTTGACGGCCTTTTATTCCGAATATACAAAATTTACTTTCGTCTGAAAATATTACTTTTTTCCAGAACTCGGGAGGCTTATTTATGTACTCATTAGCAAACTGAATGCGTTTACGTCTGTTCACAAGAGAAATGAAAGGCTTTCTTCGGGCGACTCTACCATGATATCCAGCTTGACGTAGAACTTTTCTGGCAGTTTCAGCGCAAATACTTTTTTTAAATGTTTGATTTATGTTTTCAACTAATTTTGAGGATGTAATCCGGGGGTTAACCTTTGCCAAGTTGATTATAGAACGCTCTTCCCGGATCGATAATTTTTTCGGACGCCCTGACCTGGGATAGATGTAAAAATTCCAGCTTGCCGAAAATTTGTTACAACTCGCTGAATAGAGGAATACATTCTCCCAATAGATTTTCCAACATTTCGGAAACTTTTTCCGTCTTTCCACATTTTTATAATTATTTTCCTCTCAGAAACCCTTATTTCTTTTCCCTTTCCTTCCATGTTCTTTAATGTATCTCCAGTTATAAATAAAATGTTCAACTAAGCTTTGTTAACATTCAGTCGAAGTAATTAGCAATCAAAAATTAATATAAACAAGGAAAAATATCTTAAAATTAACGGTATTATTAAAATAAACAGGCTGAACGCAGACTTTTTGGTGCCACACTTACATGCTGCTGAAATTATTTTCCCGTTATCTAAAAAGTGAAGTGGGGAATCTTGGTTTTTTTTGCCCTTAAAAGCTGAGAATGTAGTGAATAAACAAATTGTAAAGATTCCAATTTAATCATAATATTATATTTTGTTCTTAATAAATTTAAGAAGGCTATTCGGGTGAACGCAGACTTTGTCGGGCATGTGTATATGTATACACATATTAAATGGGAATTCTTCATATATTGAAATGCTTTATAAAACATATTTTAAACATAAAATCATGCAAATAAATTTGAAAAACAATTCTGCATTCTAAATATAACTAAATAATAATGGAATGGCAGCCACCGTAGCCGAATGGGTGGGTGTGTGACTTCGGAATTCGGAGTACGTTGGTCCGAATCTCCGTTAAACACCAAAGTGAAGAAAAAGTTTTTTCTAATAGCCGTCGTCCCTCGGCAGGCAATGGCAAACCTCTGAGTGAATTTCTGCCATGAAAAAGCTCCTCATAAAAAAAACTGCCGTTCAGAGTCGGCTTAAAACTGGAGGTCCCCCCATTTGTGGAATAACATCACAACGCACTCCACAAATTGAAGGAGGATCTCGGCTATTTTTTGCTACTGAAATCGAAAATTTGAATTTATTTTCTATGTTAAAACTCATTCTTAACATACTGAAAATGAGTGCAATGATAAACCGAAGTTAAAAACGTTGACGACTTTCCCGAACGAGGACCAAATAAAATACCTCTCCAAAGTAAGATCAAGAGAGCATTGATTTGTTTATGACAAAACCGAACTTATCGTTGCGTGAAGTTAAAGCAATTTTAAGGAAAAGTGATGTTAACGTATACAAAAACACGATTCGAGAACGCTTACGCGAAGAAAATCTCAATTTCCGGAACACATTCAAAATAACCGTTGCTCTCATTAGGTTTGTTCATGAAGCAAATAATTGTAAAAATTCTCACAAATTATCAAGTTTTGGTGTTCATATATCCAAAAAACTTGCAAAGTAGGGGAAAGTGAGAAATCAAAATGGCATTTCATTTTGAGGGGAAGTTTCAAGTTTTTATTGGATAAATTGTTATTTGTAAACATTTGCAAGTGAGTAAAACAGCTGACCGCAAGTAAAAAGAACACGATTTAAAATTTACGAATTGAGCCAAAATTCTAAATTTCAATAAAAATGGTGATTGAAATGGAGAATGTAAGTAAATAGAATATATTTTATATAAAATGTATAATGTTATTATATATTAAAATATTATAGTTGTAAAGTTATATTATATTATTATATATATTAAATAGGAATCGCCAAAGAAATAGATATATGTACTTCTGAACCACAGTCTCCAGTCATCGTTGCTGCAGTTTCCGAAATACAAATCCAAAGCATTGAAGGTATATTTTGCTAATGCTAAAGGAATGTTCTTCATCTAGCAGTGGTGATGAAATGGAAAAAATTTTGATGGACAAAATAGAATCATGTTATACCTAAGCTCGTTATTTTGCATTTCATTTACCGATTCGATTTTTTTTTTATTTAAGGGGTTATATACAGTTAGAAGGCCGAAAAAAGCGAATTTTATAGAATTTTTTCTGAGAAAACTTTAAAATTTATTGGTCTAAAGATTTGTAAACATATTACGTTATCTTTTAACTGTATTTTAAGACTTAGTATTAGTAAAAATATTTATTTGGAAAGGAGCTACATCTGATCTCCGGGAGCTCCTCTCAAATAAAGACGTTTTGCGGTGGCCACTACATCTCTGAACTGAATCCTCTGAAATTAAAAAACCAAGCAGATTTCGTTAAAGTAATGTTAAATAAGCGGCCACCGTAGCCGAATGGATTGGTGCGTGACTACCATTCGGAATTCACAGAGAGAACGTAGGTTCGAATCTCCGTGGAAAACAAAAATAAAGAAAAAGTTTTTTCTAATAGCGGTCGCCTCTCGGCAGGCAATGGCAAACCTCCGAGTGTATTTCTGCTATGAAAAAGCTCCTCATAAAAATATCTGCCGTTCGGAGTCGGCTTGAAACTGTAGGTCCCTCCATTTGTGGAGCAACATCAAGACGCACACCACACCAATAGGAGGAGGAGCTCGGCCAAACACCCAAAAAGGGTGTACGCGCCAATTATATATATACATATATAATGTTAAATCTAGTAATTAATCGAAGGAATAAGGAATACTGTATGGTTGTGAGTTATATACTCCTTGTGATAGTGTGTGTCGTAGTAAGCTGAATGTTTTGTATATCAACATTGCAAAATACGTTTACTGTAAAAAACGTTATAACCATATTTCTGTTTTTGCGAAAAAAATTGCTTCCGTATCTTTTTACGACTTGCTTAGGTTTAAATGTTTAGTTTTACTCCAGAAGATCTCAGGAACCCAGATACTTCAAAGATCGACTTACGTTTTCAAAGTCCTGCCGTTCGTTAAACTTAGTCCCGATGAGTTGTTTGGTGACTGAATGTCAATACTTTGTGTTCTCTGTTCGTCTTTGGAATACCTTACCTTACAAAATTAAACGAATAAAAGAGAGCTCGTGCTTCAAAAATAAATTGCTTCGCTACCTTGCTGAAAATTGCTGAATGCACTCAAATGGTTCCACATTATTTAAATCTCTTCCAATTATTCCCTACTCCTACTACTACTATTTTTACCTTACATTTCTTTTTTATTACCTTCTCCAACTTCTTTACCACTAGCTTTAATTTGAATTTGAATTTTGATTTTACTGTTAATCCTTTTATGTAAACTATTCTTAAGGTCAATCATTGTAAAATTAACCTATGGTTGTATGTTTGACTTTAATAATAAATAATACAAATATTTTTAACAAAATATTTCTCAAAAAGAAAATCGATTTTTGACCAAAATTTCGGCCTTAAATAATTGTTAAAAAATATATTTAAGAAGGTCATGTTAAAATTTGAGACTAATCGGTTTAGCCGTTTTCGAGTAATGTTGGTTACCGACTTTGAAAACACCATTTTACAAAAACCCGTTTAAAGTTTGCCTTGCACTTTCAAGCACTCTGAAATGCCATTTCAAATATGCGTGTAACTTCGAAAATATTCATCGGAACGATATTAAAGTTTCTGTGCGTATTCTTAAATATATGTACATTACGAAAATAAAATATAAAAAAAAAACATTTTTTGAAAATTCTATCTGTATATAATCCCTTAATATGTTGTAGCTCAACTGAAAAATTTTTGTGATTTTTCCCGCTAACAATTTGATGAGCTGTTTGTAAAACTTGCAATTGTTACTGGTTTTGCGTACGTGTACTTACTTTCGTGAATTTTCGGCAATTAGGTTACTGGCAAGTTACTAGATAATTTTTGCATGGGCAGACCTAATCACTCCATAAGTGAACGTTTTATTTTGAATTGTGTCCTTGTTTAACTCCATACAAGGTTGTCCTAGCATTATCGACATATTTTCATAATCGACTAGAAGTAGAGTAATCGTTTCATTACAAGACATCACTAAGAGTGATTCTGTTAGAATTTTTTTTATTATTTTTTGCTTTTTATAGTAGTAAGTATAAACAAAGCATTTACCTAGTATAAAAATACTTCTTGTAGAAGTGCGCTTGATAAGCGTGACGTTATAATCATGTTGAAGAGACCGCGTTGCGAGGATTTCGAGGCATTTGTGCCACAAACCAAAAAGCTCATTAGCGAAAAAATCGTGGACCAGAGAGATCAAAATAAAATGGCCAAGATTCATGGTAAGCAACTTATCTGATTAGTACGGAATTGCAAGAGAATTAGAAATTACATTTTTACTTCATTTAGAAAAAACCATTAACTTGTTATTCAAGGCGGCGCGCGAATGCAAATCCACGCAACAGACGCAATCAGCTGCAGCGGAGGCCGTAGAGATCCCACTATGGCAGCAGGTTGTACTGCGTGGAAACGGAGAAATTACATCAAGGAATATTACAGATTTAATAGTTGATATTTCCTTAGTGAGCATGAAATCAAAATGCTGCCACCGTGATGCTTATGTATGTAGCGACTGCTGCAACTGTGCACAACCTCTGTGTGAATTCTGTGGTCATTCGTGTGCAGAATGTGGCATATTCTTGTGCGACAGTTGCGTTTCACTATTGTAAGTTAATTATAGTTTTTGAGCAAATGCATGTAAATAAATAAATGTTTACATTTTTGCAGCGGATGCGGTAACGTTGAACGGCCCATTTGTGAAAAGTGCACATTATTTCAAAATTTATAAAATATAAACATATTTCCCATGATATTTAATTAAGATGAATTGATCGATCAATATTGTTCTCTATTGCCAGCTTTAATTTACGTTTTAAAATATTTAGTGTGATTTAAGGTAATCAATTTATTTATATAATTAAAAACTTCTCAGTTTCACGCATGTATTTGTAATTAAAATGTGGTAAATTAATGTATAACACTCGGTAGATTTTTAAAATATAACAGAAATTATTTCTGGTACTGTTACAAATTGTAAGAATCTCTTTCTACCCAAGCCAGATATCTCTTGCTGTGCTCTTCACTCAAACTTTGTCTGTTTTTGAGTAAGTTGACTTTTATCAAGGCGCATTTATTTATTTATTGTTAATAGATTCGCCTTCACTTTTACATTGTAACTTGTGTTGGTTTTTGCCTTTTATACTAAAGTTGTCAATAAAAAAATATTTGGTCGTTGTCGTTGTTGTAGCAGCATAAACATTCCCAATACATTTAATGCTGCCAAAGCGACAGTCCTTGGTCGGTGGTTGTTGTTGTTGTAGCAGCATAACATTCCCAATGCATATACGAGGAATGCTGTTGAAGTGACAGTCCTTGGCCGGATATAAATCCGGGTTGTTGTTGTTGTAGCAGCATAAACATTCCCCATACTTACATACGGGGAATGTTGCTGAAGTGACAGTCCTTGGCCGGATATAAATCCGGGTCGTTTCGGTAACGCAGAACCGACTGTCGTGGAAACGTATAAATCCGGGTCGTTCCGGTTACGTAGAACCGCCTGTCGTGGGAACGTCGGTGGTTGTTTATAGTGGTTTCGAAATGAAGCTAAACAAAAGGCGGAAAGGATAACAACTCTCTCAGCTTAAAATGTTGGTCTCTAAATGATACTGAGTGTCGCCACTCAGATAGTTCAAAGGTGACCGTCTCAGTCTTGATTATTTACGGTAAATGGCTGATCTCAGAGGATGCAGTAAGATTCGGTGCACTAGGCAGAGCTAGTTTACTGGGTCGGCAGCCCTTGGTCGGGGAAACCCCCCGAGTAGCAACTTACACGCTTTCATTTATTTCGCTTGTGTTGAATTCCTAGTTCACGAACAAATTAAGCTGATCAAATCGGAGATTCCCGAAATAGACATAGCTAAAACTGTCGTTTCTGCAGAGAAATTGAGGCAAATCATGGGCTATTTGCGCGGCGGCTGTGTTCTTGCTAGATTTACACTCCCCAATGCAAATTCAATAGGAATAGAAATCCGTCCACATTAGCTTTATTTTTAGTTAAGAGGTGTTAACATAATTTTGAAAGGATGGTTCGAAATCAGGGTTGACAGAGCTAGCAGCTTATGCAAGATCTAAATAGTTTTGCCCCGGCGTTTGAAGGTCGATGAGCCTATAATCATCGCACGTACCATAAGCTGGCGGGGTTCCTACTGTGATTCAATTCACTTACATCTGTCTTTATTTTATGGTTATTTCTCATTTCAAACAGCGAATGCCAATTACCAAGCAGATATGCATTTACTTCTCAAAAGAAAACATAACAGACATAATTTAAATTACATGTTCATGCATATGTAACTCAAAACAAGTTTATAACTATTTGAATACACATTTTAAAACTAACATACGAGTATATAATATAACAAGTATTCACACTTTGCCCTTGAATTTGTGGTACTTTTTATGATCCTTAACGTACAATTCGTAAACCTGTCGTGCGGCTTCATTGGAACATCGCAAGATAAAACGTCCAACACGGTGATCACAAATTCCAATCAAATCGTAGCATACGTTATCAATGTGCGTCTTAATCTAATCAACGAAAAAATGGAATATTTAGAATTTGCTAACAAAATGGAAAAAATTCGCTCCAACTAACCTTCGGATATAAAGTTGTGGCACGTTTATTCGCGACCATTAGGCCAATGACAAATGTAAGTACAAATGGCGCAACACGCTTAAAATGTACGCTATGCGCAGCGACCAAGTGCATTAAAGCTTCCAATTTCATAGCCAGATCTGCCAAATCATCCAACTCAGTTGCCGATAACGCCGAATCCTTTTGACGATCACTCTTATACCATACAATGGATTGCATAAGATCTTTAAAAATGTGCATAAATTGAGGAACTCGATCCAAAAGTAGAATATGTCTTTGTCGGATCAGACTGCCTGCCAGATCCGTCATAGACCAATGTAATTTCTTAAAGGTATCCAAATTGTCTTCAGAGAGCGGAAATCGTTTTATATTGATATCCATAAGAAACGAAAGTATATCGTCCAAAGTGTCCATGGAAATGGGGATCTGCAAGAAATATGAGAATTAATAACAAATGCTGAAATCTTGTAGGCATATTATCGAAAGATTTAGCTAATCGATCATTTGATATGTATTAGAACATACTCGTATGTAGGGCATTAGATTACATTATATTCTTTATGAGGTTTGCACCTCGACCTCATGATCTTTTGTGCCCTCTACTCATTACAAAACCTCATCTACACCCAGTTCCCTTACTAAACTCAGAATGGAGCTGGGTTGGATTGAGCGTATGCGCCTTTCTTCTGGCTGCTATTGGATGAAGATGTCCCAATCTTCTCCGCGCTATAGCGCTGCATTCCTGGAGAAGGTGCATTGGAGTCTACTGAGATTGGTCGCAGAAACGACAAGAGACCGTGGACCAAATCCCGATTATGTGCAGATGACTTCGCAGCTTATCCCTGGCGTTATCCTTGGTTATGCGTTTTTTAAACCTCCTTTGGGTGTACCCTCCCAGTAGGAATTTCGCTTGGCGTAGCCCCATAGTTTGGTGCCAGCAAACCACTCTTAGCCCTAGCCCTTCACTCCTAAGTTTCTCCTTGATGGTGCGTTGTCTCGTAGCAAGGAATGGCTCGGGTCCTATTAAAGGCGAGGCCGCAGCCTCTCTTGCCAATGTGTCCGCTATTTCGTTCCCAGTTATACCCCTATGTCTTGGGACCCAAATTAGCCGGATGCAATTGTGAGTTCCTAGTAGATTAAGTTTCTCGATACACTCAAGGAGCAGTGAGGATTCGATCTCACAGGACGATAGAGCCATTAGTGCTGTCTGACTGTCACTCAGAATGGCAATTCGCTCATTCCGAAAAGTTCTGTCTAAATTTATCTCTGCCCATAGACAAATGGCATACATCTCCGATTGGAAAATACTTGGAAAGCTACCCATCGGCACAAGCGCTTGGTGGTGGGGTCATAAAATCCACTCCGTGAAACACCAAAATAAAGAAAAAGTTTTTTCCTAATACCGGTCGCCCCTCGGCAGGCAATGGCAAACCTCTGAGTGTATTTCTGCCATTAAAAAGCTCCTCATAAAAATATCTGCCGTTCGGAGTCGGCTTAAAACTGTAGGTCCCTCTATTTTTGGAACAACATCAAGACACACACCACAAATAGGAAGAGGAGCTCGGCCAAACACCCAAAAAGGGTGTAAGAGTCAATTATGTATATATATATGGGGTTTTCGTGTACCAGTGCAGGGTACACTCCTGCAGTTTCTTTTCAAATGCAGTTCTAACTTATTGTTCAGTTCAATTCTGACCTTCTTTTCGATTTTGATTACTTTAGTGATATCATCTCTGGGTAGTTGGGTAAGTAGGAGCTGTAGCCTCAGCAATTCCATGTTTTTAGATGACATCACTTTTTCTCTCCCGAAGCCTTGGGAGAAGCAGGGTACGCTTGGCCGAATAACTATATGAAGCGGTGTCAGCTCAAGTATCATATCGCAGAATGTACTCGAACCTGCCTCTCGCTATAATTACAACGTCATCCGTGTATCCCTGACAGCGGATTCCATTGTTTGTCAGCAAGTTAAGCAGGTCGTCGGCATTAAAAGATCTTACTACAATAGATAAAGCCTCTAATATACTTAGGTGTTTATGCCATATACTGATTATAGGCTAGATAAGTTTTTCAGCTGTAATTGTTGTAATAGCATAAAGAAGTTTCAAATTTATACGAACTCTTACCATTTTGTTTTCAATTAAAGATTGCTGCGCTGCTAATATTGCCAATATTTGTACTTTGTCCACAAATTGCTGCTGCTCATCTTTTACAAGACGCAATATGATGTTAGATGCGATCGATTTAAACTTTGCATTAAAAATCTGTCCATATAATATGAAAAATTATATAAATAATATATATATATGTATGTGCATAGAGACTTATACACTTACGGCGCCTTTTATAGTGCTAAACGAACACTTGGCAATTAATTCTAGGCAGCGCAGAATATTTCGGAAATCCTTCATGTCATCCAGATTGTTAGCAAGACTTTGCAGTGTCAGTAGCAAATCTTCATTGGTTTTGTTACCAATAATCATTTTAACTGTTGTCTCGGTCGTCTTTACATTACTGGCTTCAATTAAGCTTGATGTTTTCAGATCTGCATTCAACTGCTGCCAATAATGACTAAGCACAAATTCTATCTCATCCTGATCTAAGTGTAATAACTGTCGATGATTTAGTGCCACTTGCATCAGGCGTATGGCATGTGGATTGCGATAATCCATCTGTAAATAAAATTCAGGTCTCTTTACTAAAATTTTAATTTTAAATATAAATATAATTATTACCGAATGTCCGATATATATTTTACAAATGCGTCGAAATTTTTCATCGACTATAACTGCTGACGTATCGTCGTCCTTGCCAGTTCCGCCAGCTGCATTAGTAAGCAAAGCATTTGCAAATGGTGCGAAACCAGCCAACGTTTTTTCCACGAATTTCTTATCTTTTTTAGCATGGCTATCAACTGGTGCTTCAATAGCTTTCGCGGGGTGTCTATCAAAGTAAGCCGTTATGAATTTGGAATAAATAGCCAACGCGCGTTCAAAATGTTTACGCATGCGTTTAGCGCTGGGGCCACCAAGTGCAGCAAGTGTTTCGATGGCAATCAGCAAAAGACGGCGCTGGTCCTCGCTAAGTTTACCATCGGAAGTTTGTGCCGATTCCAAATTTTCAGCTAAAGCAGTAAGAAACGGTTCGCTTCCTTTCGCTTCGGATTTAATGGTGGAAAATACAAATTCATAGAACTGCCAGCAGCTAGCAACCGGCAATATTTGAAAAATTGTTGATAAGGAGAAATATTTGAAAATTGGTACATGTTGGCCAAAGTGTAGAAAATCTGGAATTATATGAGTTTCCATTAAATATTTTCATAATTATTAGCCATCAAGGCATCTACACTAGTAAACACTTTTAAATTTTGTTGGCTTGGATATATTTACTTACCTATAATTATTTCAAATACTTCCGCAGTGTAGTTGCCGGCTTCTGCCGCATTCGTATGCTGTAAGTCGCTGTAAAATGCTAGATATAAAGTGAATATTAAATTTTTGCTTTGAGAGCGAAGATGTCCTAGCGGCAACTGACGACAAAGCAGTATAATCTTTTGAATTTCTTCATCATCCGGGTAGTTTTTTCACCTTGTACGCACTCTGCGCATGCGATTCAATAATAGCCACCAATTTCAGTAGTTCTTTATCTGCGGTATTTTGATCGGCGCGTATATACGCGCTTAATGTATCGACATTACACCGCAACGCGGCCAGCATTGAACCTTTAGCAGCTGCTGCGAAATCTTGAGACAAGCGAGCAAACAAGGCGGTTGCTAGAAGATCCAAAGAGCCCAAATCTTCTACAATTGCGTCAAGCGCCCTAGGTGCATCCAGTAGGTGTTGTAACAAGTTAGATTTTTCCTTCACGTCGATGTGACTAACAAACCATTTTGTGCTGGGTACTTTTTGCAACAATATACCAACTTGGCTCGACAGCTTATCATCGATTGCTGATTGTAATGTCTTTTGTAAGTCAATTACATGAAGTTCCGATGTTGATTGGAAAAGCGATTGCGCTTGGGCGCGTTGTAACATCAAGCGGTTGAAAAGAAATTTGTTCTGTGCTTTGCCAAAATTTAGTATTCGGTTCTGCAGTAATGCCCATTCCTCGGATTTCAAAAATGCATGGAAATTTTCTAAACGCGCCAACTGCTTGCTCTCTAATCCATCAGGACGGTAATAGTTAAGTAGCAGTTCGAAATTTGATGCATGAAATACACATTCAAGAAAAGCGCTAGCTGCACGATTATTGTGTTCTTGTGAGAGCAAAAAGCGTCCGAATTGAGCGAGCACTTCTGCGGTAATTTGCATCTGTTCATTAACTTCCTTCGAAAACTTATCATACTGCTCCACCAAACGACAACCAGAAAAATATTGACAAAGTAGAGCTGAATGGAAATCTAAAAGGAATTGGCTCTTCTCTTGGCTCGCAATATCTGGCTGATTATGTAACTTTTCTAGCAATTCTTTTAAGGAGTAAAGCAATGACTTCCAAATCACCAGGGCAGGTTTCGAGACGAGCCCAGTTATTAGCTTCGAAAAAGCTACGCCAACACTTTCCGTGGGCCATGCTGCTCGCAAATAAGGAAAGGCACTATCCATGGTGCTGTTGGGGTGCGCTGGTACATGGTGGAACTCTTTGAAAATAATATACAGGTAAATAATTTCTTCGTCCACATTTGCACCGAAATTTTTAGTTTTATTTTCAACTTCTTCTTCTGCCTTACGCTTCAAGCTTTTTCTTGGTTTGCTAGTTGAAATCAGATCATATTTGCTTAACCATTCCTTAAGGCCTTTCAACATATTAAAAACCAGTTTTTCAGCACGACTCAATCGTCGAAACATGTCCATTAGGGACACAAGAAACTCGCCAAACAGAGCAATCTCTTCGTTATTTTTCTTATCGGCTACGATCATCCAGGTGGTTATCTATAATATTAAAAAGTATGGTATGAACTTAAAACACATTTTAGTGCTTTGTAACTCTCTTTTCAACTTCATTTTATTGGGGTCTGTTCTTATGCTTACAGCGTAAAACATTCCCCATAAATTTTCAAATTCAGATCATTCCTGTAAGGTAAACCTGATTGCCCTGGAAATGTTTGTTAAGATTTACTAGGCTCTGTTTATGAAAAATATAAATAAATAAGTAAATTATATAAATACATAATAAATGTTAGTGAATAACTTAAAATATATGAATTCCTTATAATATACTCGTACGTATAAGCTTAATAAGAAAAACAAACCGTTCTCCACATAGTTTTGTAGTACCTGGAAAATGTCTTGTTCTAATATAAGCGGATTGAGTCGCAAAGCAGCACATAATAGCATTAAAACCTCCCGCAAATGATATTGTTTGTACCGTTGAATCCACGCCAAAAGCTGCTGGCCCAAATAAGTCATAGTCGGCGGTTGGTTTTCCAACTCCATTTTGAAATTTAGATTAATATCATGTTTTCGAAAAATTTCTAAAGTATGGGCAATGCCAGTTAACATTAGCGGCGTTTTAGGATTATGTTGTTGTTCGTCTTCTGGGGAGAGCTCTTTAAAAACATGCTGTAACAAATGCTGTAGAAAGCTTTCCACACCACGTCTATTAACAATTGCACATTCAAGTGTTAAAAGTCGCACGTGCAAAGGCAGTAGCATAATGCGTTCCACCAGCTCTTCATCTGTGTGGTGGTCTGTTAGCAGACGTTCAAAGTGTAGCAATTCATCGAAGAAGCAAAGTGAATGTGTTCGTAGCAACAATATCACCCGAACAAGTGGTTGTAAGACTAACAATGTATAATAACTGTCAGCTCGTTTTAGGTCGGTGGTTCTTTTAACGTGGTCTTTAAAATGCCCAACAACGCTGGCAAAGAATTCAGTTTCCTTGGCATTGTTTAGTAATTTCGTTGATTTAGAAACCATATGAGTTTTGGACACATCAAACTGCTTTAAATATAATTCATAACTGATGAGTAATGATGAGCAAACTCGTGCATGTAACTCGTAATCTGTACGATACAGATCTTGCAAAATTTCAAAATCGCACAGCCGATACATTAATCTTGACCATGCGCAAGTTTTCTCTTGTTTATTCTCTTCAGCCCATTTTTCAGTAAAATCTAGAAACATTTCGACGAACTTTCTTTTAATTCCTTGGTCTATAAGCCCCGGCTGTGCACTCATTTGTAAGAGTTCAGTAAACTCCTCGTAAGGAATTAGTTCGATTGGAAGTTTTGCTGCTTCTGAAGAAAGCCAGCTTAAAACTAATTCATATTTATCTGAAAGTGTGAATTCTGCTGAGTTCCAAGCTTTTAATGCAAATTTAAAATTCTCAGCGAATGGCTTCTCACTACGATGTAGCCAACGCAAAAATTCTGAAAAATATATTGCAGGGGATTTATAATCAAGCAATTGTTGCAAAATATATAGAAAATATACCTTCTTCAGTCGACATTTTGCTTTAATCGCCAATTTTTAAATTTTTAATATACCAGTAAGTTGTTATTAGCATCCACGGCCGGTAAAAGTAAACAAATATTACACGTGCTTGAACAGAAACAAATGATCAGGGTTGCCGTCACAACAAAATTCATTATATAAATTCTAAAGTAAGCCCATTCAGTCACATAATTTCAGCTTTGTGGTAGTAACACCACACACCGGCATATGAATTTGACGGAATAAGTTAATCTTGCTGCTGTTGTGTTTGTAGTAACGTAACATCTATACTTACTACATGGCAAAGTTACGCTAATTTTTCCACTTCAATCTACGTAATTCAATTATTATTATTATTATTCAAATCAGCGAGAAGTGACAACTGTTTAAAGATGAACAATTTTGTATCGCGTAAATTTTTATCGATGGTTTTTTTTATTATATCAAATTAAATGCAGAAAATAAATGGAGTTTAAATTATCTAAGTAAATGGGATGGTAGCCGTAGCCGAATGGCTTGGTGCATGACCAACATTCGGAAGATATAGGTTCGAAACTCCGTGAAACACCAAAATGAGGAGCTTTGCCATTGCCTGCCAAGGGGCGACCGCTATTAAAAAAATGTTTTTCTTCATTTTGGTATTTCAACGTTATTCGAACCTAGGTTCTCTCCAACTCATTCGGCAACGACGGCCATATAATATCTGAAATAAAAGTCATACTTAAGTCGACATTTTTATAACAAAACTACGCAATGTGATATCACGTAGTTGCTCCATTTTGTTTCCTTTCATTTGTGTTTAATTATGGTACTTAAATTTACTGAGAGTGACCAAGAATGCCACTTTTATGCATATGCATCAATCTCTCGATTTGGGCATGTTATATTCGCGTATTTTTATAAATATTTAGAAATCCGTCTTGTTCATACTAGTTTTCAAGAGTGATAATGAAAAGAAGAATATAATAATTAGGAATATAATTTGTCCGAAGCAGCATGGCTTTATTCCAGGCCGATCCACTTTGTCTGAGATGATTGTGACGCAGCTTTTCAATGGGATACCCAACTAGACACCGTGTATGCCGACTTTCCTTAGGCGTTCGATAGAGTCTTTCATGTTATCTTGTTAGAAAAATTTTACTTATCTTTTGAATTATAACAATACGTGCAATTTTTTGCCGATGCCGTATAGCGAAAAAGTGTGTGTGATGTAATGTCTTATGTTTGAGAGTTTCCACATGATTTCGCTTCGTCTTCTTCTTCTCTTTATTTGTTTATATGCTACACTGACGTCACGGCAAACGAGAAGGCGTAATCTTGTATTTTATAACTTTTGGTTAATAATTGGGGTATAAAGAATCTTATTCTGAACGTTGAAATATCATTGACGCCTCTTATTACATCCGTAATTTGCTACTATTGCGAGTAAACGAAATTAAGTACTTGGGGTAATCTTTTACTCAAAGTTCATTTTCATATTAATTTAATTTTTACTAAGTCGTATGCCTTGTTAGCTTTTGTTTGGCGTGACAATCATATTTTACTGACTTATGTACACTCAACCTCTATAATATAGGTAATTCCTTTCTTTGTGGCTTGAATGTGCTTTGTTATTGGGCTCGATACTATGCATGGCATGTTGTCTACGCTTTTCAGATCCCATACCCGCTTATAACTCTATATGCTTATTAATATGTTTGAAATCTCTGTAGGGTATCAGAATAATCTTTTCTTTGTCCTTTGCCATCGGTATACCACATTGTGTTGTTGATTGTCCCGTGCTCCTTGAGAGGATTTTCATTAATATTCCCACTAGATCCCTTCGTTGCTTATAGTTTTTCTAGGTAAGCCTTCCTTTTACCAGAGCCTTCACTAATTCAATAGATTCTCATTCATTTATTAAATAAACAAATAGAAATTGCATACTCTTTTATAACTGAACTTCGCGAACAGATTTTTTTTTTTTAATTTTTCACGATTTGTAAGCATTATTTTGGAGTTAAGCGATTCATGAAGAAATGTCACTGAATAGAAATGTCAACACAGTTTGCCATTCGCAACTATCAATAGTTATTGATGCCGATAGTTCTCATGCGGTAAAAAACACACACTATTTCATAGTTGTCGAATTGTGTATCGATATATTAGTTTCCATACCAACAACCATGTTGATGTTTT